>CM049586.1:281388-294179 GCA_027123335.1 Amphiprion clarkii
CAAAGGAAAAAAGCATTTAATACAATAAAACTTTTAAAAAGAAAATTAAACATTAAATACAATTACATTATATTAAACAGAAAAAAATTTTAATTAGATAATTAAACAGAAGATAAAAACATGTAATTATGAAATTAAACATTTTTTAAACAAAAATATTAAACATTAAAGATGAAATATTTTAGATAGTTAAATATTTAAAAATACAGCTAAACAAGAAGAATATTAAACATTTTAAAAAATACAAAACATTTAATTATATTATTAAATGTTTAATTAGAAAATTAAATCTTAAAGACAATAAAACTTTAAATAGGAATTAAACAGAAAATACAATAAAGCATTTAAAAAGAAAAATATTAAAAGGTGGTAAAACATTTAAAAAGAAAAACCTTAAAGATTTAATCGAAAAATTAAACACGAGGAAAGAAAAGGAAACAAGCCAACAAAACATTTGAAAAAACAAAAATTAAAGTCAAATCAGACATTAGAAAAGAATAAAAGGTGAGAAAAGAGCAAAACTAAACATTTCAGAAGAATCAAACTAAAGACAAAACATTTGAAAAGACACCAGTTAGACTTCAGAAGATTAAATTAAACAGAAGAGACAATAAAATGATCAAAAAGAGCAAAAAACAGATAAAAGTCTTAAAGTGTTTTCTAGTCTGAAATGAAAACATCAAGTTGTTTCTTCAAACATTTCCTCTTTCTATGTTCTTGGTTTGATTGTGGACAGATTTACTAAGAACTCATTTCAGAAAACTGCTTTCCAGATAAAGTCTACTAGTAGTTGAAGGCATGGATCAAACTAATGTTACCTTCTGATCTCCACAAACTGTACTGTTCAGTGAAGAGAATCAAAGTTTGTTGAGGATTTCTAAAAAACCCACAGGTGAAGGTCTGAGAAGAACTCAGATGGATGGTCTAAATGTGAAATCAAGACTCATGGTCACAAGTTTTAAGGCTTCTGTTAACCAGAAAGTTCAAACTAACAGAGAAGTACTGAGAAACTTTTAAAATTTCAGTCCTCAGACTGTCTAAAGGTTCAAACTAACAGAGAACTACTCAGGAACTTAGAAGATATCAGTCCTTGGACTGTCTGAAAGTTAAATCTAACAGAGATCTACTGTGGGACTTAGAAAATTTCAGCCCTCAGACTGTGTGAAAGCTCAGGTCCCTCATTTATACAACATTGCGTAGGATCCACACTAAAAGTTTGACTGCGTCGAAAATCTGAAATGGGCGTACGCCAAAAAATATTCTGATTTATAAAACGGTGCGTACTCACAACTGCACGCAATTTCCCATTTATAAATCACACTCCAGCTGGAAGATTGCGCAGGTGGATCCACCTCACAGCCTGCCCACAACACACCCACATTTTACCATGAATGGTCAATGCAAAGTAACTCATGAATGTATTTCCATATAAACAAGCTGCTGATCCACGGCATTTTATGCTCAGTCGTGGCAGAAAAAAGAAAACAAAATTTTTCGGAGACCGAGATAGAGGTGCTTGTGGATGAGGTGGAGGCCAGGAAGAGTATTTTGTTTGGTGGTCACAGTAGTGGCATCACTAACAAAAGAAAAGGCACTGAGTGGCACCACGTTGTCACCTCTGTCAACAGTGTGAGTTCCACAGAGAGAACTGTGGCAGAGGTGAAAAAGAAGTGGTCTGATTTGAAGGTGGAGGCCAAGAAGAGAGTGACATGCCATCGCCAAAGTATGTCTGCTACAGGTGGGGGTAGAGGCAAACCCGAGCTCACACCTCTGGACAGCAGGATAGCATCCATCCTCAGGACGGCCAGTGGGTGTGGAATCGTGTCAGAGAAGGAAGGAGACACCGATTTGGCAGAGCCCACAGAGGAGACCGGTAAAGTACAGTTTTATCTGTTTATTAAATGTATTAAATATTTAAATGGACTTGTAAAAAGGCAGTGGACTTAAGCTTTTTGTCCTCCATCACTCTAGAGTTGGAAACGCTGGCTGACGAGGAGGTTCCGACCACAGCGGGTCCTGTCAGCATGGATGAAGCCTGACTGTCCTCAGTACATCCTGAGACCATGGCACACCCAGAAGTGGTCGGATCCTGACAGACAGAGTCCTGCAATCACAAAGGGACACCATCGGTGGCATAAATGAAGTGGGATGAGCTCCAGCAAATACGCACAGTAATGAAGAATGTGTGAGATCCTGTCTGACATTGCCGCCTCTATTAAAGATCTTGTTAAAAAAATAAAAAAAAATTAAAAAATGAAACGTACTTTCGGTCTTATTGTAAACGCTGCATAACACCCCGGCTCTACAAGTGTAATATGTGATGACAATAAAGGTTTGGGATCAATCTGGCTTCAATTCACTACCTCACCGTCTGGCACTGCCGTTCCCTCTGTCTCCAAAATGTCCGTAAGCAAGCATCAATGTTGGCGCACCGGTGCGCATATTCTCACGCCACGTTTATTTTTATAAATCACAACCTTTGCGTTGGAAGTGGCGTACGTAACTTTCTAGCTCTGTTTTGTGCGTACGCAAGCTTTATAAATGAGGCCCCTGGTCTTTAACCACCATCCATAAAATCCATGGAGTCGCTCCAGAGAAATGAAGGGAGGTCAACTTTTATCAACCTCCATCCAGATGTTCAACTTCATATCTTTACTTGGAGATTTTTAGCACCACAAACCTTTAGTATCACACTTTATTATCATTTGTTAGGACTTTAATGGAATCCACCAGCAGATTTAGTTTTTCTTGACAAACTTTATTCTTGTCGTCGTGAGACTGCAGAATTTAAAACTGTTCCTTCTATTTGACCTCATGTTTATTAGTTTTAGTGGAGAAACTTATTTGAATTGTCAGCTAGTCTCTTAAAAACCAAATAATAAATTGGATTAGTCAAGCGGTTTAAATTTCTTACTTTGCCATATTTTAAATATGACAAAAAAATATAAAAATAAAGCATCTTGAAATAATTTGACCTGTAATTGGCATTATATAAATAAAATTGAATTAAAATTGTATTTTTCTTGTAATGTTGGAGTAATTCAGCCATATATGTTGGAAAACACATTTTCGTTGTCCATTAATCTGTTGATTGTTTTCTCCACTAATTCATTTCTTGTTTTGGTTTTTAAAATGTCAAACCCAAACTTATTCAATTTACTGTCATAAAAACCAAAAAGATTTACATTCATGATGCAGGAATCAGACAGTTTTTCATTTTTTATCTTAGTTTAGTCAGAAAGATAGTCGATAATGTGTGAATTGTTGCAGCTTGTGAGCCGTAGAAGGTTTTAATCTTTGGGGCCGAGTGTCAGAAAACATTTAGAAACCAACATCAACAAAACACTCAAAGATTTGAACATCATTAAAGGGAAATCCAACTTTTGCATGACAATGTCTAATTAAAGGACATTTATTTCCAACGTAAATGTGTGATATTCATCCTCTGGAGCTTTCTCTTCACATCGTCTTCCACCTGGACTGCTTTGGTCGGGAGCATGTGCAACAAACATTTGAAAAACTGCACTTTAACATCAATGAATGACACTGAAGTTTAATCTCTACATAAATGAGACTGAGTCTGGATGTGCTGCTCTGTCATTAACTCCTAAGTTTAGGGAAAGTTCAAACAAAAGAGGACAGTTCAGATCAGACTTGAGAATGAGCTTATTTTGAACAAACATCTCAGACTTTCTGAGCTTCAGCACCTCTAGCAAGATATTTTAACAACAAGCAACTCAAGAGATCCAGAAGTTGGAGAGAGTTAGCTTTAGCTGAGCCAAAGAACATGTGGGACGCTAACCTAGCAAACATTTCAGACTTTTCTCTGTGAATTCTGAGAAATAATTTCCTATTTAATGACAGAGCTACACATCTTAACTCAGCCTCATGAAAACAGACTCTAATTCAGTGTCATCCATCCATATTAAAGTGCAGTTACCCAAAATGTTTGTTGCATGAGCTCCAACAAAACCTGTCCAGGTAGAAGGCCACTTTGACAAACAGGAAGTGGAAGATTCCAAGCAGATTTATAGAAGGGGCAACCGGACTGTACTAAGTGTGGTCGAGTATAGAGGGGTGTTTTGTGGGTTTTTAAGGCTGATAATGATTATTAGTGAGACATCTAGAGTAGATATTCATTTGCAGTAAATGAAAGTATTTAAAATCTTGGAGTTAAACTTAGAAGAACACAAACTCTAACAGAAAACTTTGTTGATACGTTTTTGTTTTGTTTACAGATGTTAAGTTAAAGGAGTTTTATTTGTGACGTATAACCAATCAAATCACTCCAGAAGACAGAGCGATCACAGGCAGATAAAGGTTCAGAGCCAAAGTATCACCATTTTAATATGTATTTATTACCGTAAATCAGTAAAAAATAAAATACTGATAATCAGTAAATCAGTCAGCCCACAATTACTACAATTCTACAATGTATGTCTCTTTCCTTTGACTTGTTATTTGTACAATATATGATGGCGTTTTTTCATACCAAAGGCTATACTATGATGTTTTCTAAGAGACATACCATGCTACTCTGGTTGTTCTGGTCCTGGGCTGCTGCACTCCTCCTCTGTTGTTTTCTGGATTGTACTCAGCTGCATGTCTTCGTCCACCTGGCCTCCGTTGACTCGTCCCGCCTGCCGTCTCTGGAGCTGAAGCTGGATTGGAACAGACCAAAGTACAGTCCAATCACGATGCCAGCTGCCTCTCAAAAGGCTCCTTCATCTGGCAGGTGGCAGCACTTCTTCTGAGGGGAAGCTGAGCTGGCCCAGCAGAACTTTGGAGATGTGTTCCAGTGGTTGGTGGATGTGTGGGGAGATAGAGAGGGACCTTTGAATTGCTCACAAAGAAAAATAGGGAACCCATTGGTAGTTTTAGTTTAGGCTGCTACTGCGGTGTGTTTTTGGGTTTTAAGAGGTGAACAGGAAGAGTTTTTTTCGTATTGATTATCTTACTTTGTTCCTGTTTGGAATGCCCATCAATGTCAACATGAAGTTCACTTTTAGTTCTGTTTATTTATTTTTATTTTACTAACACCCATTTGCTTTTAACCCCCTCGCATGTTGTGTTGTTGTAAACTTAGTCTTTCAAATAAATACTCGTCTAACCCTCTGGAAACCAGCGTTTGGACTGTTTTTATGTTGCTCCTCACCTACTTCAGACAGCCGGGACATAAAGTTTTTGAGAATGACATGCTATACTATGACGTTTTTTAGAGCGACATGCTACACCATAGTGTTTTTCACGGCCTCCTTTACAACATTTCATCATATGGCACGTTTTTACAACATGTTTGAACATGATTGAAAAATCGCATTTTTTTGGCGTTTTTTTTGCGCCAAAATTCATGATGATTTTTTTTTCACAGAAAACCTTTCTGGAGTGATTTTCACGCCCTCCTTTACATCATTTCATCATATGGCACGTTTTTACAACATGTTTGAAAAATCGCATTTTTTTTCGACATAGTATAGTAAGGCGTTTTTTTTGCGCCAAAATTCATGATGATTTTTTTCTCACCGAAAACCTTTCCGGAGTGTTTTTCACGGCCTCCTTTGCATCGTCTTATTATATGGCATGTTTTTACAACATGTTTGAAAAGTCACATTTTTTTCGACATAGTATAGTAAGGCGTTTTTTTTGCGCCAAAATTCATGATGATTTTTTTTTCACAGAAAACCTTTCTGGAGTGTTTTTCACGCCCTCCTTTACATTGTTTCATCATATGGCACGTTTTTACAACATGTTTGAAAAATCGCATTTTTTTTCGACATAGTAGAGTAAGGCCGTTTTTTTGCGCCAAAATTCATGATGATTTTTTTTTCACAGAAAACCTTTCCGGAGTGTTTTTCATTCCCTCCTTTGCATCTTCTTATCATATGGCACGTTTTTACATGTTTGAAAAGTCACATTTTTGTTTTCGACATAGTATAGTAAGGCGTTTTTTTTGCGCCAAAATTCATGATGATTTTTTTTTCACAGAAAACCTTTCTGGAGTGTTTTTCACGCCCTCCTTTACATTATTTCATCATATGGCACGTTTTAACAACATGTCTGAAAAATCGCATTTTTTTTCGACATAGTATAGTAAGGCGTTTTTTTGCGCCAAAATTCATGATGATTTTTTTTTTCAAAGAAAACCTTACCATAGTGATTTTCACGGCCTTCTTTACATCATTTCATCATATGGTACGTTTTTACAACATGTTTGAAAAATCGCATTTTTTTTCGACATAGTATAGTAAGGCGTTTTTTTTGCGCCAAAATTCATGATGATTTTTTTTTCACAGAAACCCTTTCTGGAGTGTTTTTCACGCCCTCCTTTACATTGTTTCATCATATGGCACGTTTTTACAACATGTTTGAAAAATCGCATTTTTTTTCGACATAGTATAGTAAGGCGTTTTTTTTGCGCCAAAATTCATGATGATTTTTTTTTCACAGAAAACCTTACCATAGTGATTTTCATAGCCTCCTTTGCATCTTCTTATCATATGGCACGTTTTTACAACATGTTTGAAAAGTCACATTTTTTTTCGACATAGTATAGTAAGGCGTTTTTTTTGCGCCAAAATTCATGATGATTTTTTTCTCACCGAAAACCTTTCCGGAGTGTTTTTCACGGCCTCCTTTGCATCGTCTTATTATATGGCATGTTTTTACAACATGTTTGAAAAGTCACATTTTTTTTCGACATAGTATAGTAAGGCGTTTTTTTTGCGCCAAAATTCACGATGATTTTTTTTTCACAGAAAACCTTTCTGGAGTGTTTTTCACGGCCTCCTTTACATTGTTTCATCATATGGCACGTTTTTACAACATGTTTGAAAAGTCACATTTTTTTTCGACATAGTGTAGTAAGGCGTTTTTTTGCACCAAAAATCATGATGATTTTTTTTCACAGAAAACCTTTCTGGAGTGTTTTTCATGCCCTCTTTTACATTGTTTCATCATATGGCACATTTTTACAACATGTTTGAAAAATTGCATTTATTTTCGACATAGTATAGTAAGCCGTTTTGTTGCGCCAAAATTCATGATGATTTTTTTTTCACAGAAAACCTTACCATAGTGATTTTCATAGCCTCCTTTGCATCTTCTTATTATATGGCATGTTTTTACAACATGTTTGAAAAGTCACATTTTTTTCGACATAGTATAGTAAGGCGTTTTTTTTGCGCCAAAATTCATGATGATTTTTTTTTCACAGAAAACCTTTCCGGAGTGTTTTTCATGCCCTCTTTTACATTGTTTCATCATATGGCACATTTTTACAACATGTTTGAAAAATTGCATTTTTTTTCGACATAGTATAGTAAGGCGTTTTTTTGCGCCAAAATTCATGATGATTTTTTTCTCACAGAAAACCTTTCCGGAGTGTTTTTCACGCCCTCCTTTGCATCTTCTTATCATATGGCACGTTTTTACAACATGTTTGAAAAATCGCATTTTTTTTCGACATAGTATAGTAAGGCGTTTTTTTTGCGCCAAAATTCATGATGATTTTTTTTTCACAGAAAACCTTTCCGGAGTGTTTTTCACGCCCTCCTTTGCATCTTCTTATCATATGGCACGTTTTTACAACATGTTTGAAAAGTCACATTTTTTTCGACATAGTATAGTAAGGCTTTTTTTTTTGCGCCAAAATTCATGATGATTTTTTCCATCCATCCATTATCTATACACCGCTTAATCCTCACTAGGGTTTTCACGGCCTCCTTTCCATGCTTCGTCATATGGCAGTTTTACAACATGTTTGAAAAGTCGCCATTTTTTTCGACATAGTATAGTAAGGCGTTTTTTTGCACCAACATTCACTATGCATTTTTTTTCACAGAAAACCTTAGCATGTTTTTCACGTAGCCTCCTTTAGCATCTCATCATATGGCACGTTTTTACAACATGTTTGAAAAATCGCATTTTTTTTCGACATAGTATAGTAAGGCGTTTTTTTTGCGCCAAAATTCATGATGATTTTTTTTTCACAGAAAACCTTTCCGGAGTGTTTTTCACGCCCTCCTTTGCATCTTCTTATCATATGGCACGTTTTTACAACATGTTTGAAAAGTCACATTTTTTTTCGACATAGTATAGTAAGGCGTTTTTTTTGCGCCAAAATTCATGATGATTTTTTTTTCAAAGAAAACCTTACCATAGTGATTTTCACGGCCTTCTTTACATCATTTCATCATATGGTACGTTTTTACAACATGTTTGAAAAATCGCATTTTTTTTCGACATAGTATAGTAAGGCGTTTTTTTTGCGCCAAAATTCATGATGATTTTTTTTTCACAGAAAACCTTTCTGGAGTGTTTTTCACGCCCTCCTTTACATTGTTTCATCATATGGCACGTTTTTACAACATGTTTGAAAAATCGCATTTTTTTTCGACATAGTATAGTAAGGCGTTTTTTTTGCGCCAAAATTCATGATGATTTTTTTTTCACAGAAAACCTTTCCGGAGTGTTTTTCACGCCCTCCTTTGCATCTTCTTATCATATGGCACGTTTTTACAACATGTTTGAAAAGTCACATTTTTTTTCGACATAGTATAGTAAGGCGTTTTTTTTGCGCCAAAATTCATGATGATTTTTTTTTCACAGAAAACCTTACCATAGTGATTTTCATAGCCTCCTTTGCATCTTCTTATCATATGGCACGTTTTTACAACATGTTTGAAAAGTCACATTTTTTTTCGACATAGTATAGTAAGGCGTTTTTTTTGCGCCAAAATTCATGATGATTTTTTTCTCACAGAAAACCTTTCCGGAGTGTTTTTCACGGCCTCCTTTGCATCGTCTTATTATATGGCACGTTTTTACAACATGTTTGAAAAGTCACATTTTTTTCGACATAGTATAGTAAGGCGTTTTTTTTGCGCCAAAATTCATGATGATTTTTTTTTCACAGAAAACCTTTCCGGAGTGTTTTTCATGCCCTCCTTTGCATCTTCTTATCATATGGCACGTTTTTACAACATGTTTGAAAAGTCACATTTTTTTTCGACATAGTATAGTAAGGCGTTTTTTTTGCGCCAAAATTCATGATGATTTTTTTTTCACAGAAAACCTTTCTGGAGTGTTTTTCACGCCCTCCTTTACATTATTTCATCATATGGCACGTTTTTACAACATGTTTGAAAAATCGCATTTTTTTTCGACATAGTATAGTAAGGCGTTTTTTTGCGCCAAAATTCATGATGATTTTTTTCTCACAGAAAACCTTTCCGGAGTGTTTTTCACGGCCTCCTTTGCATCGTCTTATTATATGGCACGTTTTTACAACATGTTTGAAAAGTCACATTTTTTTTCGACATAGTATAGTAAGGCTTTTTTTTTGTGCCAAAATTCATGATGTTTTTTTTTCACAGAAAACCTTTCCGGAGTGTTTTTCATTCCCTCCTTTGCATCTTCTTATCATATGGCACGTTTTTACATGTTTGAAAAGTCACATTTTTTTTCGACATAGTATAGTAAGGCGTTTTTTTTGCGCCAAAATTCATGATGATTTTTTTTCACAGAAAACCTTTCTGGAGTGTTTTTCACGCCCTCCTTTACATTATTTCATCATATGGCACGTTTTTACAACATGTTTGAAAAATCGCATTTTTTTTCGACATAGTATAGTAAGGCGTTTTTTTTGCGCCAAAATTCATGATGATTTTTTTTTCACAGAAAACCTTACCATAGTGTTTTTCACGCCCTCCTTTACATTATTTCATCATATGGCACGTTTTTACAACATGTTTGAAAAATCGCATTTTTTTTCGACATAGTATAGTAAGGCGTTTTTTTTGCGCCAAAATTCATGATGATTTTTTTTTCACAGAAAACCTTTCTGGAGTGTTTTTCACGCCCTCCTTTACATTGTTTCATCATATGGCACGTTTTTACAACATGTTTGAAAAATCGCATTTTTTTTCGACATAGTATAGTAAGGCGTTTTTTTTGCGCCAAAATTCATGATGATTTTTTTTTCACAGAAAACCTTTCCGGAGTGTTTTTCACGCCCTCCTTTACATTATTTCATCATATGGCACGTTTTTACAACATGTTTGAAAAATCGCATTTTTTTTCGACATAGTATAGTAAGGCGTTTTTTTTGCGCCAAAATTCATGATGATTTTTTTTTCACAGAAAACCTTTCTGGAGTGTTTTTCACGCCCTCCTTTACATTGTTTCATCATATGGCACGTTTTTACAACATGTTTGAAAAGTCACATTTTTTTTCGACATAGTATAGTAAGGCGTTTTTTTTGCGCCAAAATTCATGATGATTTTTTTTCACAGAAAACCTTTCTGGAGTGTTTTTCACGCCCTCCTTTACATTATTTCATCATATGGCACGTTTTTACAACATGTTTGAAAAATCGCATTTTTTTTCGACATAGTATAGTAAGGCGTTTTTTTTGCGCCAAAATTCATGATGATTTTTTTTTCACAGAAAACCTTACCATAGTGATTTTCACGGCCTCCTTTACATCATTTCATCATATGGCACGTTTTTACAACATGTTTGAAAAATCGCATTTTTTTTCGACATAGTATAGTAAGGCGTTTTTTTTGCGCCAAAATTCATGATGATTTTTTTTTCACAGAAAACCTTTCTGGAGTGTTTTTCACGCCCTCCTTTACATTGTTTCATCATATGGCACGTTTTTACAACATGTTTGAAAAATCGCATTTTTTTTCGACATAGTATAGTAAGGCGTTTTTTTTGCGCCAAAATTCATGATGATTTTTTTTTCACAGAAAACCTTTCCGGAGTGTTTTTCACGCCCTCCTTTGCATCTTCTTATCATATGGCACGTTTTTACAACATGTTTGAAAAGTCACATTTTTTTTCGACATAGTATAGTAAGGCGTTTTTTTTGCGCCAAAATTCATGATGATTTTTTTCTCACAGAAAACCTTTCTGGAGTGTTTTTCACGCCCTCCTTTACATTGTTTCATCATATGGCACGTTTTTACAACATGTTTGAAAAATCGCATTTTTTTTCGACATAGTATAGTAAGGCGTTTTTTTTGCGCCAAAATTCATGATGATTTTTTTTTCACAGAAAACCTTACCATAGTGATTTTCACGGCCTCCTTTACATCTTTTCATCATATGGCACGTTTTTACAACATGTTTGAAAAGTCACATTTTTTTTCGACATAGTATAGTAAGGCGTTTTTTTTGCGCCAAAATTCATGATGATTTTTTTCTCACAGAAAACCTTTCTGGAGTGTTTTTCACGCCCTCCTTTACATTGTTTCATCATATGGCACGTTTTTACAACATGTTTGAAAAATCGCATTTTTTTTCGACATAGTATAGTAAGGCGTTTTTTTTGCGCCAAAATTCATGATGATTTTTTTTTCAAAGAAAACCTTTCTGGAGTGTTTTTCACGCCCTCCTTTACATCTTTTCATCATATGGCACGTTTTTACAACATGTTTGAAAAATCGCATTTTTTTTCGACATAGTATAGTAAGGCGTTTTTTTTGCGCCAAAATTCATGATGATTTTTTTTTCACAGAAAACCTTTCCGGAGTGTTTTTCACGCCCTCCTTTGCATCTTCTTATCATATGGCACGTTTTTACAACATGTTTGAAAAGTCGCATTTTTTTTCGACATAGTATAGTAAGGCGTTTTTTTTGCGCCAAAATTCATGATGATTTTTTTTTCACAGAAAACCTTTCTGGAGTGTTTTTCACGCCCTCCTTTACATTGTTTCATCATATGGCACGTTTTTACAACATGTTTGAAAAATCGCATTTTTTTTCGACATAGTATAGTAAGGCGTTTTTTTTGCGCCAAAATTCATGATGATTTTTTTTTCACAGAAAACCTTTCCGGAGTGTTTTTCACGGCCTCCTTTGCATCTTCTTATCATATGGCACGTTTTTACAACATGTTTGAAAAGTCACATTTTTTTTCGACATAGTATAGTAAGGCGTTTTTTTTGCGCCAAAATTCATGATGATTTTTTTTTCACAGAAAACCTTTCTGGAGTGTTTTTCACGCCCTCCTTTACATTGTTTCATCATATGGCACGTTTTTACAACATGTTTGAAAAATCGCATTTTTTTTCGACATAGTATAGTAAGGCGTTTTTTTTGCGCCAAAATTCATGATGATTTTTTTTTCACAGAAAACCTTTCCGGAGTGTTTTTCACGCCCTCCTTTGCATCTTCTTATCATATGGCACGTTTTTACAACATGTTTGAAAAGTCACATTTTTTTTCGACATAGTATAGTAAGGCGTTTTTTTTGCGCCAAAATTCATGATGATTTTTTTCTCACAGAAAACCTTTCTGGAGTGTTTTTCACGCCCTCCTTTACATTGTTTCATCATATGGCACGTTTTTACAACATGTTTGAAAAATCGCATTTTTTTTCGACATAGTATAGTAAGGCGTTTTTTTGCGCCAAAATTCATGATGATTTTTTTTTCACAGAAAACCTTACCATAGTGATTTTCATAGCCTCCTTTTGCATCTTCTTATCATATGGCACGTTTTTACAACATGTTTGAAAAGTCACATTTTTTTTCGACATAGTATAGTAAGGCGTTTTTTTTGCGCCAAAATTCATGATGATTTTTTTCTCACAGAAAACCTTTCCGGAGTGTTTTTCACGGCCTCCTTTGCATTGTTTCATCATATGGCACGTTTTTACAACATGTTTGAAAAATCGCATTTTTTTTCGACATAGTATAGTAAGGCGTTTTTTTGCGCCAAAATTCATGATGATTTTTTTTTCACAGAAAACCTTTCTGGAGTGTTTTTCACGCCCTCCTTT
>CM049586.1:300552-418052 GCA_027123335.1 Amphiprion clarkii
GTATTTATTTTATTTACAATTTAGGTTGGATTTTTTTTGTGTGTGCGCAGCGCAGATTTTCTGTGGAGACCGCGTCAGCAGTGCGCAATTGCGCACGCACGCAGCTTAGAGGGAACAGTGGTCACAGGATTGGTTCACTTTCAGCCACTGTTTTAGGTGAGATTTGAAAGTTGCTAGTGTGGGACATTCCCTTATGGAGAGTGGAAGACTGTTCCAGAACTTACTGGCCTTAACAGAAAGAGCATTTTATCCAAAGGCTGTTTTTCTGTATGGGATCTCACAGTCCCCTCTAGAGGAGGCCCTGGTCCTGAGACTGCTGAGAGTCCTTTTTTTTCAATAAAGTCAGACATGGGGGCCGGGGCGAGTCCATGGAACACCTTGAAGATCAAACTAGCAAATTTAAAATTTGTGTTTCTGACTCCCATCAATTCCCGCCGCCCACTATATATTTAGGTCATGTGATTCGGTATCCGTACGTAACGTACACATGCAGAACATACGCCTGTACTCAGAGGAAGATCAGGTAATGAACAGTCTTGGTGGAGTACTGCTCTCTGAGTGCTTTTCTCGTTAATTGAACACGTGTGTCCCAGGAAGTGAAATTAACTTTTTAAGCCACTGACAGATATGTCCAAAAGTGATACATTCAATAGTAAATGATCATTTAGTGGCTTAAATCTACCAACCACTTCCTGTTAAACCAGTATCTGGCTGCTGCTAATTTCCACCATGGTGTGCCAGCTTTTGTGTAAATGGGTTGGAGCGTTAAAGAATTAATTTTGGAATATAGTAAATTAAAATGTTGAAATCTGTTCTAAAAGCTGAAAAAAATGCAACTTATTAGCAATTGTCACTGTCTACCATAATTTCATCAAAACAAATGCGCTTAAAACATCGCAACTTACGTCTCAATTTTTTAGAAAAGCTGCTGTGAATTCAGGCATTTTAGGGCCACAACAGTCTCCAAAAATGCCGTGAAATCTTGGAGGGACTGAATAATGAGACGAGTGATACCTGTTCAGGTGTGAAGCAGCAGCGGACCAACACCTGAATGAGAGGTTTGATTGGACGGAAACATGTCGGACATCACTCAGGTTGTGCTGACGTTACGCTCTGGGTCACAGTTTATCATTTTATTTGGGGTTTTTCAGTAAAGCAGAGCTGTCAGAAAATAATGCTTAAAGATTGTGTTTGACACAAAGCGACCCACATTTTCTGCATCCAGGGAACAAAGCGGGCCGTTTCCTGTGAGCAGTTTTTCCATTTTCAGTCCTTAAAGCTCAGTGGACTCCACCAAGAACGCCTCTTACACTGGAATTGTTGTGTAATCACTTAACTATGATTACGTTCTATTTCCATCCACTGATGCCGCCTCTCCAGACGGGTTTGAATGAGTGTGAGCAGCTGAGAGAGAGTGAGACGGACAGAGACAAGTGTCCTTCTGCTTGATATCTCAGCCTCCATCAGGACCAATCAATACCATCACTCAGGATTACTGTCACAACAAAATGAATTACCCTGTCATGCAGACACACAGACACAGAGACACAGACACACACACACAGACACACACACACACACACAGACACACACACAGACACAGACACACACACACACAGACACACACAGACACACACACAGACTTCTTAAAGAAACTTTTTTTTTAACATTTCTTTTTTTCCACCAAAAAAAATTTCAAAAATTTCCCCAAATTGTTCACAATGTGGACATAAAATTTATATTTTTTTTCCCCCACATTTTCAAACTTTAAAACAGGTCAATTTGAGCTGTTTTAAAGTTTGGAAATGTGGAAAAAAATATGTATTTTCACAGTGAAACTTCTGATGTCCACATTTTCAACATTTTTGGGAAATCTTTGAACATTTTTTGGTGGAAAAAAAGAAATGTTAAAAATGTTTCTTAAGAACATTCACAAGAGAATCAACCCAAAATCCAACGAATTTTGCTGGATTTTGGTTGATTTTTATGTGAATGTTCTTAAGAAAATATTAGAAGTTTTACTGATATATATGGAATCACTTTAGATATTTTTAGGATTTTTGGGAAAATATTTACAAGAATTTTCCTGCCAAATTTTGGGGATTTTTTAAAAAAAATAAAACTTTTAAGGGAAACTTTTAAGTAATTGGAATTTTCTTCCTGAAGGTTTTGCAAATTTTCTGAAATTTGGGGAATTTTTTTGCAGAATTTTTGGATTTTTTTCAGACAAGGAAACAATATTTTTTGGTGCCTGTAAATGAAGACAACAGGAGGGTTAACTACAATATATTATTGGTATTAAATTAACTGACAGTAACACTATTAAAAATATAATGAAATATTGTACTGTATAAATGTAAAAACGTGTAAAATACCACAATTTAAAAGGAAATTTCATTACAGTGCAGCATAATTGTGGAAAATGAGTGAATTTCCTCAACATCAGTGTAATTTCTATAGCTGAGTGTTTCCCTGCTGTGACATTTCAGATCCACAGAGTTTAATTAATCTGAGCAGCTGCTTTCCTACAGTGATGCTGCTTTTATCCACACCCAACAACAGGACAGATTTGTCCTTTAAAGAGACAGGATGACTGAATGTAGCTCTCTCTCTCTTTGTGCTCTGGCATCGACGTATGCTTCGATCTATCAGAAAATATGAACATTTTGTGTTGAGCTGCAGATCCCTCGTCCCTGTTGCCTTTTCCACCTCTGTCTCTGTCAGGGAGGATCTGTCCTTGTTACTTGGTGGCATATTGACTCTGGCTGGAAAATAGATATCATGCATCCTTGGGGTCACATCTGTCTTCATAGAATCCATGTTGGGACGGCGAGATAGAGGAAGAGAGCAACACAGAGCGACACCGAAATGGTCAATAAGTAATAAATGGAGAGGACAACGGGGTGGAGAGAGAGTGAAGGACATGGGAGGAAAGACAGACGGAGAAATGGGACACAGAAGGACGACAGAAAATGGAGGAGAAAGGGAAAGGCGGGGAGATAAAAGATGATGTTGAGATGCTGGCCGGCTGCTTTGGGCATCTGGGATGGGAGGATGAAGTGGAAGGATGGTGTGAGGTGATTAAAGCTTGGTGTCGGTCTCATGAGGACGGACACCTTCTCTACTCTGCTCTTCCTGTTTTCTCTGGGCTGAATCACATGAGAGCCTGTAGAAACAGCTGCTCTGGGATCTGTGGATTAAGACAGATGCTGGTCACTAATGGACATGGTTAGAGACACGCCGTCCTCACGGGACATGGTTAGAGACACGCCGTCCTCACGGGACATGGGTAGAGACACGCCGTCCTCACGGGACATGGATAAAGACAAGCCGTCCTCACAGGACATGGTTAGAGACAAGCCGTCCTCACGGGACATGGATAGAGACAAGCCGTCCTCACGGGACATGGTTAGAGACACGCCGTCCTCACGGGACATGGGTAGAGACACGCCGTCCTCACGGGACATGGTTAGAGACACGCCGTCCTCACGGGACATGGTTAGAGACATGCCGTCCTCACGGGACATGGTTAGAGACAAGCCGTCCTCACGGGACATGGTTAGAGACACGCCGTCCTCACGGGACATGGTTAGAGACACGCCGTCCTCACGGGACATGGATAGAGACAAGCCGTCCTCACGGGACATGGTTAGAGACACGCCGGCCTCACGGGACATGGGTAGAGACAAGCCGTCCTCACGGGACATGGTTAGAGACACGCCGTCCTCACGGGACATGGTTAGAGACACGCCGTCCTCACGGGACATGGGTAGAGACAAGCCGTCCTCACGGGACATGGTTAGAGACACGCCGTCCTCACGGGACATGGTTAGAGACATGCCGTCCTCACGGGACATGGTTAGAGACACGCCGTCCTCACGGGACATGGTTAGAGACATGCCGTCCTCACGGGACATGGTTAGAGACACGCCGTCCTCACGGGACTGTTTATGTCAGGTTTAAACACAGTTATGGACATGAACCTTTACCTGGTGCCCATGTGTAGATAGAAATGAAAGGATGATGCATGTAAGTTAACCCTCCTGTTGTCCTCATTTATGGACACCAAAAAATATTGTTTCCTTGTCTGAAAAAAATCCAAAAATTCAGAAAAAAATCCCAAAATTTATGAAAATTTGAAAAACCTTCAGGAAGAAAATTCCGATAATTCCTTAAAAGTTTCCCTTAAAAGTTTAATTTTTTTTAAAAAAAGATCCCTCAAATTTGGCAAGAAAATTCTTGTAAATATTTTCAAAAAATGAGTAAAAATCTTCCCCAAAAAATCCTAAAAATATCTAAAGTGATTCCATATATATCAGTAAAGCTTCTAATATTTTCTTTAAGAACATTCACATAAAAATCAACCAAAAACCCACGAAATTCACTGGATTTTGGTTGATTTTATGTGAATGTTCTTGAGAAACATTTTTAACATTTATTTTTTTCTGGCAAAAAATGTTTAAAGATTTCCCAAAAATGTTGCAAATGTGGACATCAGCAGTTTCACTGTGAAAATTGTTTCTTTTTTCTCCACATTTTCAAACTTTTAACCGGGTCAGTTTGACCCGCAGGACGACACGAGGGTGAAAGACACCATCTTCATCTGCTGAGACAGAGTCCAGGTCAACCTAGCATGGAATTATTCCTTCTGCGTATGAAATGTTTATCACATCAGATTTACCTGCTGGTATCCAGTGGACCAGAACTCTATTCCTTCCTGTCATTTCTTTCCATTCCAACACACCAGCTGTTCTCTGTAATGTTCCTTCTCTTTTCTGGCTCAGGTTAAATATATATTCAATTAAAGTATCGTCTTGTTCTTTCTAGACTAAAACCAAGTTATATACATATCAGTCAAGAAGTATAGAAGTCAAAAAGGTGTTTAGATTTTTTTTTTCAGCTAAAGCAACTAAGAAAACGTTTTTTTTTTTTCAGTTAGATTTTAATGTACACTACCAGTGGAAAGTCTGGACACATCTTCTCATTTGCTGGGTTTTATTTATCTTCATGACTGTTTCCATTGTAGATTCTCCCTGAAGGCATCAGAACTATGAATGAACACATCTGGATGAATGAACATATGAACACATCTGCATAACTGACCCTTGTTTCTGGGTTTTACTGAGAACTTTTTGGAATCACCTCTGTACATAAGAGTAAATACTCATTGCTTTCATTGATATTTAAGTGATATTGCTTTGGGCTGCACTGCTGTATGTTTTCAGTAAAGATCCAAGGATATTTGCATGTGAAAGCAAACCCCATCACCCATGTAAAGTCCCTGCATGTCTTCTCATTAGTCAGACACCAGTCAGAATATGTTTCACACAAATGAACCCAGATGACTGAACTGGAGGCTGCAGCGGCTCATCTCATTGTGAAATGTAAATTTAAACCAGAAGTGTGGTCAGTACGAGGTCAGAATGATGGAATTGGTTTCATACCATGCAGCTTTTATGAGCGCTGTAATATTCAGATTTTCAGATGAAAACACACAGAATCAGAGCTGCTATTATTCTGACAAGCTTTTGGCCAATTATGCTTCACATATGTAGCCATACAGTAAAACTGTATAATGAGTTTTACCTTCTGTTGTTTCCCTGGTTCATCCTCCCAAAACCCCAGAGTACACAGATTACACAAACCCTCCACAACCTCACACTCACAGCGACACACAAACAAACAGAACAAGGTGACTTTGGGCGTCTGTGTGACCAGCGGTGTTGAATGTTTGGACTGGAAACTGCACTCGGTGCCACTTCAAATAAAAAACAACTGTCATCTGTATTTACTGGGTGTTTGTGGTTATTTTTATTCGCTTTTAGTCACTTGTGGTCAGAAGAGCTGCTTTTATTGGCCGAGGACAGAGTGGAGAAGTGACCAGCAGCCTTTTGTTTGGTTGATGAAAGTGTTATTGATGGAGAGAGGAAAGAGGGAAAGAAGCCAGAAAAACGCTAAAAGGAAGTCTAGAGTCTTGTCAACAAAATGTATCTGGACTTTCTTCCTTTAACCCTCATGTCATCCTGCAGGCCAAAATTGATCCGGTTTAAAGTTTGAAAATGTGGGGGAAAAAAGAATATTTTCACAGTGAAACTTCTGATGTCCACATTTTCAACATTTTTGGGAAATCTTTGAACATTTTTTGGTGGGAAAAAAGAAATGTTAAAAATGTTTCTTAGGAACATTCACATAAAAATAAACCAAAATCCAGCAAATTTTGCTGTTTTACTGATATATGTATATGTATATACATATATGTGTGTGTATATATATATATATATATATATATATATATATATATATATATATATATATATATATATATATATATATATATATATATATATATATACACACATACATATATATATATATATAAAGGGCCGGGACCTTAACACGTTAATTTCGATTAATTAATTACTGTGAAAATAACACGTTAAAGATTTTATCGCAATTAATTGCACCCTCCTCAGTTCCCTCATTTCTGGTAACTCTGATGAACACTCCAGCCCAGTAGGTGGCGGTAATGAACCTAAAGTCTGTTTATAGCCATGAAGAAGAAGCACAGGAAGCACTGAGTGAAGTCAGGCTCTGGTGAACAGTGAAGGAAGACCAGATTGAGCTTGTTGGACAGAAAGTTTCCTTTTAAAAATCTTCCTGATGGCAGCTTGGATAAAAGCCTGGTTGTGTGCAAATTGTACAACAAAGTGTTTTCTGATCACTGCGTCACTTCAAGCCGACGGTATCACCTCAATGTAAAACATGTTGCTGTTAGCACCAGAGCTAACGTTAGCTACGAGTCATGCTAACGGTGGAGCCATCCCATAATAGACCACTTTTCTAGACAGTGCTTGAGTTTACAGAAAGTCTTTAAATGCTGAATAAAATCGCTATAATTGCACTTAGATTTGCAGTAATCTGTGAATGTAGCAGACAGATGAAAAATGCAGATAAATAGAAATGAAACATTTTTGTGGTTTAAGTTTTTACTCCGTCGAGGCTCTGCCTCCTTGGAGGAGGAATAACCTAAACAACAAAAATATCTCTTTTAATAACTTCATTATAAAATTTTTATTTATAAAAAAATTACATGAATAAAAATTGATATTCCTATAAAAAGAACCATCAAAATTCCACCATTTATCAGACCCAGAAAAGATGAAAACAGAATGAATCTCTGGATTTTCAACTTTCTGAAGCTCCTTGAAGTACTTATGCTGATTTTATGTGCCATACGGTGGAAAAAACAACTAAATTCAGGCTTTAAGTCATCAAAATCACTTTTTCTATATGTCCCATTTTCGTTTTTTTCAAACAAATTTTAAATTATAAACACATATATGTCTATTCATTGATTCAACTGTCAACCACAATTTTATTTGAATTGAAAAACTTCATTTATTGTGTCAAATATTGCTATTTGACAAAACTGCAAATTGCGATTAATTAATTACAAAGCCTGTAATTAATTTGATTAAATTTTTTAATCGCGTCCCACCACTATATATATATATATATATATATATATATATATATATATATATATATATATATATATATATATATATATATATATATATATATATATATATATATATAATCACTTTAGACATTTTTAGGATTTTTTGGAAGATTTTTACTCATTTTCTGAAAATATTTACTAGAATTTTCTTGCCAAATTTGGGGGATTTAAAAAAAAATAAATTAAAAAAACAACTTTTAAGGGAAACTTAAGGAATTATTGGAATTTTCTTCCTGAAGGTTTTGCAAATTTTTGGAAATTTGGGGAATTTTTTTGCTAAATTTTTGGATTTTTTTCAGACAAGGAAACAATATTTTATGGTGCCTGTAAATGAAGACAACAGGAGGGTTAAAAACAGGCATAATGCATTATCTGATTATGTGTTTTACTGCAGCTGTGGAATTCTGTTCAGCCTCTGGATTCAATAAAACTCATATATTCAGATGCATTGTGCAACATTATTTCATGTACACTATGTTCTGATTTCATTCTGTCTCCATTTGCCAGTCAGAACATAATTGGAATGTGTGGAAATGAAGGACTGGGAGGGAAGAAATGTGGAAAAGAGCAAAGAAGGGAATGTGAATACGGTGCATAAAACATGTTTACTCCCAACAACACACACATGCATGAAGAAGCCATGTTCCGTCCCTTCAGCTGAGCATCAATCTTCCCTGACACATTATTAACCGTGATAGCTCTGGTGGGTCCATCTATATCAGGAACGGCTCTTTATTCACACACACACACACAGACACACACACAGACACACACACAGACACACACACAGACACACACACAGACACACACAGACACACACACACACACACACACACACACACACACACACACACACACACACACACACACACACACACACACACACACCTCCCTTGTCCTGCTGTGTTTTCCAGTGTCATGCAGCTATCTGTCATGCTTTGAGGGAGAATACATTAATAACTCCACGTCTCCGTCTGACTCGGTCTACATGCAGCCACTAGGCCGACACCAAACATGTTATTTGGCAAAACTCCAGCGGCCTGTAATCCCGAGGCACAAACACGAGTGTCGTAACCTGCAAACAAAACACCGCAGGAAAACCGATCCAACACTAATATGCTTTCTGCAGGTACGATGCATTTCACCAAACACAGCGAGCCTCCATCCATGTTTCATTTTATTGGTTTAGAGAACTATAATCACTTGCTGGTACAGAACATAACATGCCATAGTTTACTTAGGAGTAAACTGCATTAATTTTGAGTAGGATTTTCTTTCAACCAATTCTAATGTTAGTTACTTTAAACTTGATTTAAATTGAAGAATGTCTGAGAAACATGGAAAATAGTTTTTTCAGTGATGAACAGATGAATAATGTACAAAACGAACAGATTGTGCTGGTTGAAGAGATAAGGTGTCTAAAATGTTTTCATTTCTGGAAATGTGCAAAAAACTGGTAATATTCACAATAAGGTGCAAATTGGTGGCATTTATCATAAAATAGAGTATTATAGGAGAACAGAATACAATAAAATAGAGTTTTATAAAGTACAAAAAATAAAATAGAGTATTATAAAGTACAAAAAATGCTGCCTTGGTGTACAAAAACTATTTTCAGGCAACTTCTTTTCAACCTCTGCATGTTTCCACCATAAACTGCATTGAAAAGATGCATGAAGCTACTGAAGTCACACTCCGGTTTATGGAAAACCATCCTGAAACATTCAAGTAATGTGAAAAAAGAGGCAGCACCAGTTTGGGTTTATTGAAACTGAAAATGGCAACGAAGGGTTGGTGGAGCTGACTTAGAACTGAATATAATATTTCATTGGTATACGATAGTGATTTGTCAAACTTAAGGTAATCACACTCTAATCCGCTGTTTGATCGTCTGTTTCAGGCCAAATGAAACCATAATTTATAAAATGAACATCATGCTGTATTGAAGGAACCTTCAAACTTGCAATTAAGAACTCATCAGTAAAATGTTTACTGACGTCATAAATCAAGTGAGAAGCATGGTCATTTTTTCATAGACTTCTATACCCATCTGACTTCTTTTTGCAACCAGAGGAGTCGCCCCCTGTTGGCTATTGTAAGGAACATAGGTTTAAGTCTTTTTTTTTTTTAAACCAAAAACCACCAGTCTGTGGCTCCCCCAGCTCAGATTATAGAAAATATACCACAAACTAACAAATAAATGGTCAAATGTGCAAATATTTAATTAAAACAAACACAGAAGAATGATTAAATGTCAGTGCCTGACTTCAGCCGCCCACAAACCAGGTCAGAATCTTGGAGTCATCATCTGACATCAACATTAAGATGATTACAGAATCAACCTGCCATGACTTTAGAAGAATATATGAAGAATTAGAGGATTTCTGACCTACAGAAACTTGTCTGAGTTTATCTTCTGATGGCTTCAGTGCTGTAATGTTGTCTGGTTCAGAACTCCCTAAAACCAGCAGAGAGAATTACATCAGCCACCTTTTATTAAGGTAAACTTATTTATTAATATCTTGCCTCAGGAGCTCTTTGATGTTTATTCTTCTGTTTCATCTGTCACATTCTATTTTTAGCTAATATTTTAAATAATGATAAATTCTATTTATGCGTGTCTTTTTATATTGTCCCGTGTTCTTTTGTACCTCGTCTTAACGCCGTTATGTCTTATCTAAAGCGCTCTGGATTGTTGAAAGGTGCTATACAAATACACCTGCCTCGTCTTCAAGGTGCAGTTGGTGGTAAAATAAGTCGCAGGAAGGCTGCAAGCAAGCACATTTGAAAAATCCACGTTGGAGCCGTTTACTAAGGAAAGAAATGCTCTGAAGACAATAAATAAAGAGCGTTTCAGTGAGAATGTTAGAGGATCTGAAAACCTCTTCGACTAGCAGAGATGAGTCAAGATGGTTACAAAAACAACTTTACACCTTTTTGAAATGTGGATGGATTACATTTCAAGCTGTTGGATTGCAGTTCATCTCCTCTGCTTCCGGCTTGTTTTTACTCTTGAGTGTCGGAAATGAACAATAATCTGATCCTCCAACAGAACCTGAAGAGTTCTAAGAATCAGTGAACATCTGGGTTGAATTTAAAAAGTTTCTCTACGTGGAACAAACAGCGAGAGCGACTTTCAAACTCTACAACCTGAACGACACCGTTAAAGGAAACTTTTGACATGAATGCAGATATGTGCGTTTTTGATATTAAACAAATATATCACTAAAATATGATTTTTAAACAAATGTGCTGAAAGAGTCTA
The DNA here is from genome assembly GCA_027123335.1 of Amphiprion clarkii. Taxonomy (NCBI): domain Eukaryota; kingdom Metazoa; phylum Chordata; class Actinopteri; family Pomacentridae; genus Amphiprion; species Amphiprion clarkii. The sequence goes on from CM049586.1 coordinate 311,340, forward strand.
AAGTATGTAACTTTACAATACAAGAATCCATCATTTTATGACAAGATTTTACATTTTTCAAACACTTTAGAGCATTAATTTAGTAAACACAAAAGACTATATTACTAAATAACAATTAAATATATTAGAATACAGTAGAATAGTCTAACAATCAAAACCATAAAAGCCAGTTAATGTGCCATAAATACAGTATGTAGCTGTTATTTGAACAGTTAGAGCTCTAACTCTCTCTCTACTAAGACTACTGGTAGTAATTTAAATGAAATGTAAAATAAATTAATAAACATAAAAAATAAAAAGAAATCCCATATTGAAGATTTAAAAGTCAGTGAAGTGAACATTAAATTTTCTTTACTTTTCTTGCTGAAGTCTGTACATTGACAGGCATGTGTGAAGACTGATTTAATAATTAAATAACATGATTATTTTTATTATTTAGCAACAATTTGTGCTCTTCAAATGTATTTGTTGTATTCACTGATTTTATTATATTCAAGAGATGTTTTCTAGTTATGAAAGTGTGTAATTCTACTTGAAATTCAGCTGGGAAATAAGGAAGAAGCTGTCATTTTCATTGGTGAATTTGAAGGGTTTTTTGGTAATTTACTGTAAATTTATGGGAATTTTTTGGCAACTTGTCACCAGATATTTGACTTCTTTTTTTCTTCTATCGTTTTTAATAATTCCAAATTAATGTACCACAGCACGATTTTTTCTGTCAGTTTCGCATCAAAGTTTCACTTCTAGTTCTGTCAGAAATTCATCACTGAGGGAAATTTCATTTTGTCTCCATATTTCTGCTCTGAGCCACATTCTCCCCACAGAACTTTATCTTTTCAGTGTATCTGAAGCTCGCTTGCTTTGTCTGGGTTTGTACTTATTAATATATGGCACCCAAATGTAGAAATTCTCTTTTGTCTCTTAGATAAGATGAATACAAACTGGATTGTTTAACCATTTTTACTGTCACATGTAGGCTACATGTCCTGCTTTGGACATGTCTGGTTTAAAGGACAAAGTGTGTTCCGTCTGATTAACTGCATCTTGAAGGTCAAACCTCGTCTAACTATTAGAATTCACCAGGAGGAGGGGGTTATCCCTCTCATGTTTCAGTGTGACGCTGTGGTGCAGCGGGCATCCCTGCCGGCTGCAGAGTGACTGACGGCTGGGAGATAGTCCATCTGTCAGACAGAGTGACGGCTGAGAGACGCTCACTGACAGATCGGCCGAGACGAGAGGAAACGGGAGGAGGAGGGAAGCCTGGCAGCTTTGTCTTTCAGTCTGGAGAGAGATGGGAAATGGGGACAGCAGCAGGAGAGAAAGGGGAAAAAGTGCTCAACTGGTGGCTGTGCTGCTGGCGGACGATCAGCAGGCGTCTGATGTTCATGTTGATGATGTTTTCAAGAGGAATCAAAGGCTAAAATTGTGCTCCATTATGCTGCATTAAGCTTGTATCCGTCCGATGGTGTTCAGTGATATCAGGATAGTCTGCAGCCTGTTGAAAGCTCTCACCCTGGGACGTAATGAACTAATCAGGCAGGTCTGTAATCAGCCAAGTATCTTAATTAGACTTAGGAGGGATGTTGAAGAGCAGAGCCCTGCCTGGCTTCAATCATCAGGCTTCAACCAGACATCTTTTTAAGGAAAGATGTTTTACCAACACCTTTGATTATACGCCTGAGGAGTCAAACTCTGTTAGAAAAGCAAAGTTGTCGAGACATTTTTTTGACACCACTGTAACCAAAAAACACTAAACTCCATCTGACTACCTGTCTAACATGGATATTTAGATTATTAGTGAAATTCATTAACAGTAATTAGATGCATGACCCAACAAAGACAGCACAGATGCTCCATTTTCGGAAAATGACATCTAATGTCAATCACCTAAAGTTTCCTGTGGCGCCACCAGCAGGTTGGATTTTTCCTAACATCTACCTCAACAAATGGTACAAAATGTTGTGCAGAAACTTTTTAATGCACAGGCAATGATTTATATTGACTCTGGGGATTTCCTGGATCATTTTTCTAGAACCAGCCGACATTTGCAGTTATGAATGAAACATCTCAACAGTAATAGAAGGATTACCACGAAATTTAGCTTTTAGCTTCATGCTCCCATCAGGATGAATTGTGATCATTTTGGTCATCCATTAATATTTAATTTTGGGTCATAAGGTCAGGATTTTGAGGTGCATAACTTGTTGGTTTATGGCAAAATGACCGCTGTCTAATGACACTCCCACTCTGTGCTAAGTCCATCGATCCATGTTCTTCAGGGTTGAGCTGCATTTGGGATCAGGTTAAGTAGGTAATTCCAGATGTTTTTCCAGTTCCTCCTAGTGAATCCCAAGTGTTCTCAGGCCAGATGAGATATATAATCCCTTCAGAAAGTTCTTGTCCACCCCCAGGAATCCTCCCAGTTCCCAGACAAGCCCCCAAGGAAGCTGCCCCGGAGGCTTCCTAATCAGACGCCTGAACCTCCTCTGCTGGTTTCTTTCACCAGAACGAAGCAGCGACTCTACTCCGAGCTCCTCACCATATTTATGAAACCAAGCCCAGCCAGCCCAAGATAGAAACCCATTTTGGACATTTATTCTTTGGCTACAGTCCTCAATGTGTTCAATAGGACTAATTAAATGCAAATGCAGTAGAAAAGTTGGCATTCTGCCCTACAGGTGAGTCCTGTGTATGACTTCAGACTGATTCCCATCTGTAGTTAATTCTGTTTTTGTTCAGTTATGTTCTCTGCCAGTTTTCTTCCAGTCTTCCACAGCAGCCTGGTGATAATGGAAATGAAACACGCTAAAGGTGATTTACATCAATTGTACCACATAACATCAGTGACATACTAAAAGCAGTTCTGAAAAGGTTGGTTTTGAGCAGTGATTTCACTCTGGACATTAATGCAAAGTTCAGAATCATCCCAAGCTACATTTTGAGCCGTGGAAAAGTTAAATAAATTAGCATAACTTTAGCTGCAGCCCAGTCAATCATCCCAGTGTCGGGCAAAGAGCTTCTCCAGGGTCACGTGGTTTTCATGCTCCGGTTGGTCTCCTCCAGGCTCCCTATATCAGGATTAACATAAACCCTCCTCTCTCCGGCTGCCCTTCACACATTCACCAACGAGTCCTACTTCCTCCATGTTGAAACTAATTGGCCTCACCTCAGACATGAGCTTTTACAACTCGATCACTTTTCTTTTTCCTGTTTTCTGGCTCGAGGCTGTTCAATCATGAGCAGCATTTGTATTCAGAACCGCTGTAGGTGAGATCCTGCAGTTTGTTTAGTGGAAAAGAGCTTTTGGTTTAAGCTCTATACTTCTAGTCCTAAAACAGACGTTTCAGTGAAGTTCTCGGCATCCTGTACTGTATGTGTTCGTGTTTCTGCATGTGTATGTGGTATATTTTAATGGAATAATTAAATTCTGAGCCCCAGAGGAGGAGAGAGTGGTCCAAGGTAGCGTCTGTCAGGGGAGCTGTAGTCATTGTGAAAGACAACGATAGCCATGCTGACTAACTGTCATCATCATTCAGCAGAGCTACAGCAGCACATACTGTACTGATTGCCTGCAGGCTGACGGGAGCTTTTTACTGAAACTGCTGGAGAAAGGAGAAAAATGAACACCAAATTGTAAATGGAGAGAAAACAGGAGGTTTGAGGACTGTTGTGATGTTTTTTTTGTCAAAGTCAAATCTCTGTTTTTACTTGTGTCTGGCTGCTGCTATATTTCTTGTGTTTGTTTTCTGTGTGACTCATCTTCGTCTTTCATTCTTGGTCTGTAAATGTCTCTTTTCATGTTGTCGTCTCGCCAGCCTCCCCCTCCATCTCCGCTACACACAGTCGCACAAAAACACACAAACACTGCTCAGGTCTCAGCTACGACAACCTCCTAAAACTGCTGGTTAAACTCACTGCACAGCTCCACAGGTCTGGACCACTGGCTCCAGATGAAGATGGATGAACCCTTCATGACGCCATCTAGAGGTTTCTGCTGCCAACTCCACCTTATTTCAGAATCTAATTCAACTTTAGCAAACAGATGCAGCAGGAGTGGAGCTGAGGTGGGTCAATCTGTCATTCAAAGGATCCATGCTGTTGGTGGAACTTTAGGCCTTAACAGAATTAAAATGAGTGAGTTCCTCCAATCAGCCACAACATTAAAACCACCTGCTACCAAAACAGCTCTGACCGGTGGGACATGGACATGGGGCTTCTATGGATGTCTTGTTGTGTCTGGTCCTGGGACATCAGCAGTGGGATCCTTGGGTCCCAGTGCTGATGTCCCAGTGCTGGACAGTGGTCTCCATCCAGGAACCGCTGGGTTCCTGGATGGAGCCTTCATGGATCGGGCTTCTACTAGTAAAAACTGTGCTGGTGCAAAAATATGAGCTACTCCACATTCAACCCATCTAAAGGTTTTTGATCTTGGACCTGGTCTAAAGTGGTCCAGATGAAAAAAAAAAAAAAAAAAAACACTCTAAAATCTCCTTTTTACATTCTAACAGAAAATAATAGTTTTCCATATCGAGAAAGAGGTTTTTATAGAGCCTTTAGCGTTTGTACAACAATCTAATAAGATTCGACCCACCTAAGCTCACTGGTTTCTGGTCTAGACCTGGTTCAGTGTGGTCTGGGTGAGAAAAAGACAGGGAAATCTACTTTTTTTTTTGCATTTTTGCAAATAGAACAACAGTTTTACAAACCAGAGACTGTAGGACAAATCATCCTCTGTCTCTGAATGACAGTCTAGTCCAGAATCTAGTTGATTCACTTTTACCTGTCAGACGTTTTAATGTTGTGGTTGATGGGTGTTTGTACAGATTCACCCCCTCTACAGCTATCCTGAAGTGGAAAAGTAGCTATAGAGACAGAAACTGTTATTTGTACCAGGGTGTAAATATGTTTATTTATGCTGTAAGCTTTTACATTTTAACATGAGGCTCTACAGGGATCGACTCACATTTGGGGTCAACCTCAGCTGTCTGTTAGTAATTATTCACAAACAGACAAACAGATTTGGATGGAATTTTCAGGGAAGGTCAGAAATGACTCAAGGACCAAGTGATTAGATTTTGGCAGTGATGCAGCTTATAGTCTGGATCCACGGAACTGTTAAAGATTTCTGTATCATTGCCAGATAGCGGCACGGCATCACTGTAACCATGACAAGTGAATGCTGCCTGCTGATGATCACATGATTGTGATCCTACTCCAAATCCACCACTGAGGACTTATCAGAACTTATCCATCAGAAATGATCCAAGGAACAACTGATTAAATTGTGGGGGTGTTTCTGAGTCCCATCAATTCCCGCCACCCGCTACATATTTAGGTCATGTGATCTGGTATCCGTACATAACATACACATGCAGAACACGCCTGTGCTCAGCACAAGGTCATTGTGTTTGTGGGTTCATCTATATTAAATGGACACATTCTATGGTGCTGTGATTTCTGCCACGATTTTTTTCAAGGTTTAATTCATCTGAAATGATACGAATGAGCAGCTTTGGAGGAGGACTGACCAGCCTTAGAGGAGTACAGCACTCTCTGAGAGCTTTTGCTGTTATAGAGACAGTTTAATGGTATTTTAAAGTGTTGTGGAAGATTAAAAGATCTCCATATCCAATGAAGGTGAATTCCACATTAGTACCCCAGAGAGAATTGGTTTTAATAGACAAACATCTTTATACATAGACAGGAACAGTTTCATTCAGATGGGATGTGAGGTCAAAACTTTTGTTTTTCCTGGAAAATGACCAAACAATGCATCAGTAAATCATTTCTCTGCATTCCTCCATGATTCAGTTCATCTGTGCTCTCCAGAGACTCAACTCTGAAGATCACCATCAGGTATCAAGTGTCCTGATTGGTCGTCCAACTGTCTCTGTGTCGCTGTCTCCTCCCTAATTGACTTCCTGGTGTTTCCTCCCACAGTGATACTCTCCAATCAGCCATCTGCCGTGTCATCTCTGCTCCGTACCTTTCCCCCTCCGGCCACGTCGAGATGCGATATTGTCACCAAACAAACGTTCAGCAGCGTATGAACAGAAAGCCGTGTTCTGTCGCTTCTTATGCATTTTTAGGAGCCACAACATCCATGAGGTTGGGTTTGGAAAGTCCCTCCTGTGATGGATGTGACAGGCCCAGATAGACGGCCTCCTCACCGCTGCACATCTACATGCAGACACTGGCCTGCAGCTCAGCCTCGTCTGGTGGTGGTTGTTGTTCCTGTTCCAGTACTAGCCTTATTCTGTCGCTCAGAGCAGCAGGAGAGAGCTGCATCTGTGCCGTGTTCGCTCTGATGTCGGGACAGAAATAGAAGTGAAGGAGTCGACCGTTCAGCTCTCTGACATCCCAGGGTAAAAATAAGCTCTTTGGTGTTCGGTGTTGAGTCTAACATCTGCTTGTCATAACCCGGTGACGGGGGCAAACCACAGGTGTGTTCGGCTGAGACTGGAGGAAATTTCAATTTGCCGTCTTCACTGTTATTACAAGAGTAGTTCAGTTCCATCTTCCTGGTGATTAACACTAAAACGCCGCAAAATGCTCTTTTTATTGCATCATTACTGAGAGAAAAATGTAAAATCACATTAAAATAATTCCAATGCAGGAAGAGCAGGAGTGGCAGCAGTAAAAAATATTCAGATATCAATAGAAAGCGTCAACCGTTGGTGTCAGTTTCCCAGAATAAAACAGAAATCAGCGGGGAGCAGCATTGTTTCTTATTAGAGTCATTCTGGTGTTTGTCATGGCATTATGTTAATCCACTGAAGAGTCACAAATAGCAGTTTTTAAAATGAAAGTTCAATAAAAGGGGATCATTCAGAAGCATGTAATAATATTTACTGAGATTAGAAACAGTCTTTGATTAAACGCCACTGAAATGAGGCATTTTCATTAAGAGAAGGCAAAACTGAAGAAACCGGAGTAGATCAGGATGGTTCTCCTGAAGCAGCGGAAGGATTTTCACTTTTACTATTAAATTTAAACACACCCAGAAAAGTTATCTGGCTTCACTAAGCTAACTCGGGGTTTCAAAATCTAGCTATGACACTTAAAAGAGGCATCAGTCACACCAGATCCCCAATTCCAATAACTATAATTGTACATTGCATTAAAAGTGTTTCTTAAAGCCTTTTCTCCAAATGTGAAAAAAGCCTTTTTAGATTTATTCTGAGCGCTGCAAGAACTGGTGGTGTTAAACAGTTTTAGGAGTAAAGAACAAGGAGTCTCCACTAAATTACATTCCTGTACTATTAAATTAAATTTTTAATCATGTTTTGAGGGAAATCTATTTTCTGATGGATGCCGCTTTTTTGTAAGGAATCGCAAATACATTTTTAAACAATCATATTAGATGGGGGGAGACTTGTCAACCTTGCAACCCCGAAAAAATTCAAGGATTCAAGGATATTTATTGTCATTGCATTTCTGCTGCCAAACTTTGTGTAAAATGGAGGAGACACTTCAAACTGTTCTGAGTATTGTGCACTAAATCCGTCATTTTATCTCATGGTCATGTTTACATTTCACTCAGTTCTGCTTTTCTTTGTTCTTAGCTGTTGCTCGGCTCTAATTTTGCTTCCTTTGTTCTTTTTTGCCCTTTAATATCTTATTTTCTAAGTCTTTATTTAATGTCTACTGTTGCACGAAGAGAGAGTAATGAAATTTCGATTCTTGGTATGTTATGTACATATTGAAGAACTGACATTAAAGCCGACTTTGACCTTTGACCAAACTTGTAGTGAAAAGGTCATATTTTTACCCAAACCATAGCATTTTTCCTGAGACTAACCATGTAATTTTGGTGCTGAATCTTCACCAAGTTTCAAACAACTAAAAGGGATTTTCCTAAATAAAACCCACTAGTTGTTGTGTCTAAATGTTACGTATAAACTGTCCAGGGTCGGCTGGGAGTAACAAAAAAAACAAAAACAAAACAGGTGTTATTGGTTGGTTCATTAAGTTTGTGTGGAAAAGACCTCTGAGTTTGCATTTTGGTAAAGGGGATCTATTTAAACTTGGAAAAAATGTAGGGAAAAAGAGAAAACAAACACTGGAATGCTAACGAATAGTGGAATACAACAAAGAAAACAGAGCTGGTGGGTGTTGCTAAATTAAACGACCAAATAAAACCAAACCAAGGCTAACAGAGATACAAAAACTAGCTTAAACAACACAACTGGAAAAAGAAATGAGTGCAAGTAAAAACTAAAAAAGACAAACACCTATCACAGAAAACACGAGGCAACAAGTAACTTCTACCTACAGTCAGCTGCTAATGGAAGCTACATTAAAACATGAAATCACAGCCACCCTGAGAGGTTTAATTCTAGATCACAGCCACCCTGAGAGGTTTAGTTCTAGATCACAGCCACCCTGAGAGGTTTAGTTCTAGATCACAGCCACCCTGAGAGGTTTAGTTTTAGATCACAGCCACCCTGAGAGGTTTAGTTCTAGATCACAGCCACCCTGAGAGGTTTAGTTTTAGATCACAGCCACCCTGAGAGGTTTAGTTCTAGATCACAGCCACCCTGAGAGGTTTAGTTCTAGATCACAGCCACCCTGAGAGGTTTAGTTTTAGATCACAGCCACCCTGAGAGGTTTAGTTTCTAGATCACAGCCACCCTGAGAGGTTTAGTTCTAGATCACAGCCACCCTGAGAGGTTTAGTTCTAGATCACAGCCACCCTGAGAGGTTTAGTTCTAGATCACAGCCACCCTGAGAGGTTTAGTTCTAGATCACAGCCACCCTGAGAGGTTTAGTTTTAGATCACAGCCACCCTGAGAGGTTTAGTTTTAGATCACAGCCACCCTGAGAGGTTTAGTTCTAGATCACAGCCACCCTGAGAGGTTTAGTTCTAGATCACAGCCACCCTGAGAGGTTTAGTTCTAGATCACAGCCACCCTGAGAGGTTTAGTTCTAGATCACAGCCACCCTGTGAGGTTTAGTTTTAGATCAAAGCCACCCTGAGAGGTTTAGTTCTAGATCACAGCCACCCTGAGAGGTTTAATTCTAGATCACAGCCACCCTGAGAGATTTAGTTCTAGATCACAGCCACCCTGAGAGGTTTAGTTTTAGATCACAGCCACCCTGAGAGGTTTATTTCTAGATCACACCCACCCTGAGAGGTTTAGTTCTAGATCACAGCCACCCTGAGAAGTTTAATTCTAGATCACAGCCACCCTGAGAGGTTTAGTTCTAGATCACAGCCACCCTGAGAGGTTTAATTCTAGATCACACCCACCCTGAGAGGTTTATTTCTAGATCACACCCACCCTGAGAGGTTTAGTTCTAGATCACAGCCACCCTGAGAGGTTTAGTTTTAGATCACAGCCACCCTGAGAGGTTTAGTTCTAGCTTTCAGCTTCACTGTTCGGCTCCGTTTCATTGGATCTGCTCGTGACTTCCGCGTCACTTCCGTGCGACATGGCTACCTCTATGTACCCTGGGGAAGACCCACAACTTAGAATGGCGAATGAAAAGATAGCTGACCTGCTGGAAGATGTTCGTCGTCTCTCCGCTGAGCTGACAAAGACGCTCTGCTGGCCAGGTCTATGGAGGAGGACCATGAGGACTGTCTCTCTCTTTGCGGCCTTCCAGGACACGGCACCCTGGGATCCCTCTTGTCCACGACCCTCGTCCTGCTCTACACCCATCGCCAACGATCGTGGACAGATGTAGTGATCCGGGGCAGGCAGGAGACCCCAGTCAGAGCCGTCTCACCTCCACTCTCCCTCTCCATGACCCTGTCGCAGATTGAAGAAAAGCCAGCAGTTTTCTCCTCACCAGCGGCCAACGGCGTGTCAGCGGCTTCCTGCTCCAACGACCCGGCGGCTCCCCCTCCGCTGCTGGACACCGAGACGGCGGTACACTCCGCCGGATCGGCGTCCCCGCCGGTTGCAGTCCCGGATCAGCAGCTGTCATCCCGGGCCTCGACCTCTGCTTCACGCCGGAGGCTGTGCGGAGGCGTTCTGGGAGCCTCCACTGCCCTGGCACCGACCCTGGATCGTATTCCCGGAGCTGAGTTTGCTACCTGCCGTAACGGTCATCACCATCCAGACCTGGCACTGCTGTCGGCACAAGGACCTCCGCCTCCCCTCCCGCTGAGCGGCCCGCCTCAGCGCTACTGCGGAGGGACACACGCCCAGCTCCGGTTCCGGCTCCTCTCCCTGCCCGTCGCCCGAAGGTGCCAACGAAGCGTTCCCCAGCTCCAGATGGAGGCGTTGCTGGCTTGCCCCACCGGTCACCTCATCCCCTGTTTAGTCCCACAACTCTCAGCATCGGCGATAGTATTACCAGAAACATCCGTTTCTTCAACGCCACCACTCGGTGTTTTCCTGGCGCCGCCGTTGCCGTAATCCTGGAGAAACTTCCGGAGCTGCTAAAGTCCATCCTCAGTATGCCGTGTGATTATTCATATTGGAACAAATGACACGACCCGGCGACAGTCTGAGCTGATGAAACAGGATTTTATGGACCTCTTCAGACTTGTGGAAAGCTGTGGTAAGTCGGTGTTCATCAGCGGAAACATACCGACTCTGTCCCGCGGTGCCGAGCGCTTCTCCAGACTCCTCAGTTTGAGCACCTGGCTCCAGCACACCTGTACAGCTCACAACCTGAATTTTATTGACAATTTTAACCTCTTCTGGAACCGCCCTGGATTTTATCGACAGGACGGACTGCATCCGAGCCATTCGGCAGCTCGGTTTTAACAGCAAACATTACACCACGCGGTTCAATCAACACCTGCTGACTGATTGCCCACAGGCCACGCCCACTCACCACACACCTCACACACCTCCCCTCTGTCCACGGAGACACGGGACAACAACACCCACAACATCCCAACTGTAGTTTTTGACAGATCACACAGAACCCGGACTGTTTTTAGACCAAGAACGTTGATTCCTTTAAAACCCCAGGAGGAGCGCGCGGTTGGCACGAGCTGAACGCGCGCTCTCTTTTAAACAAAACTTTTATTACTAACGACCTGATTTTAGATAATAAACTGGATAGTCTTCTCCTGACAGAGACATGGCTTGGCACTGATGCACCTGCTGTTCTCACCGAAGCTTCCCCACCGAATTTTAACTTTTTATTCTCCACCAGACAGAGTAGAAGAGGAGGTGGAACAGCCTCCATCACTAGAAACGCTCTCACCCCATCTGAAGTGTCTTTTAACAGTTACTCATCATTTGAGCATCATGCCTTTGTTTTTAGCAGCACTCAGATCCTCTGTTTAACAGTGTACAGACCACCCCATCACTCCAGCCTTTTTATCAGTGAATTTTCAGACCTTTTATCAATCATTCACACCAAATACAACAGAATTTTAATAAATGTGGATTTTAATCTACACGTCGATAACACCTCGGACCCAATGTCCAGAGACTTTTTAAATCTTTTAAACTGCCTTGATTTTAAGCAACATGTCACACAGCCGACTCAACAGAGGACACACCCTGGACCTGGTTCTAACCCATGACCTGTCCACTGGACCTGGTTCTAACCCATGGCCTGTCCATTGGACCTGGTTCTAACCCATGGCCTGTCCACTGGACCTGGTTCTAACCCATGACCTGTCCACTGGACCTGGTTCTAACCCATGGCCTGTCCATTGGACCTGGTTCTAACCCATAGCCTGTCCACTGGACCTGGTTCTAACCCATGACCTGTCCACTGGACCTGGTTCTAACTCATGGCCTGTCCACTGGACCTGGTTCTAACCCATGGCCTGTCCACTGGACCTGGTTCTAACCCATGGCCTGTCCATTGGACCTGGTTCTAACCCATGGTCTGTCCACTGGACCTGGTTCTAACCCATGGCCTGTCCATTGGTGTGTCCTCTGTTGTGGACCTGGCTGTGTCTGACCATTACTGTGTCTTTTTTAACATCACCAGTTTTAACCAGCAGGGGGCACCGGTGAGAATGGTGAGGAAACGCTTCCTAACTTCTGAAGTGGCTGCAAATTTTATTGAGATTTTACAAAGCACTCCTGCTGAAATTTTACCTGCAACGTGTGATTTTATCGTTGATAATTTTAACAGCAGACTGAAGTCAACCCTGGACTCAGTAGCTCCACTTTTAACTAAAACAATCAGAAGAAAACCTATACCCACGTGGAGAAAAAATGATAAAATCAATCAATTAAAAAGAAACTGCAGGTGTGCTGAAAGGAGATGGAGGAAATCAAAATTAACAATTCACTATGACTCTTATGTCAACAACTCAGAACCTACAATAAAGCAATCAAACAGGCAAGAACTTCCCATTTCGCACAACTTATCACAGACCATAAAAACAACCCCAAGTTCCTCTTCTCCACCTTCAATATTTTAGCAGGCACTAATTTTAATAAAGCTTTTAAGACGCCATCTGACGCTCTCTGTGAGAACTTTGCAGACCACTTCAGAACCAAAATCAAGGACATCAGATCCAGCCTTTTATCCCAACAAGTTTTACCTGTTACCACACCTGATCTGCTGTCCTTACCTGAGGAAACACTGGAGAGGTTTGCCCTGGTTGATGCAAGAACGCTTGGTCGAGTTTTCTCCCAAGTGAACCCAACAACTTGCCTTTTAGATCCAATTCCCACACCTCTCTTAAAATCATTTTATGGATTCTTTAAGGAACAGTTTTTAAACATTATAAATTGCTCTCTTCAGACGGGTGTCTTCCCCACTGCCTTTAAAACGGCGGTGGTGAAACCCCTTCTGAAGAAGAGCAATTTAGATCCCACTGTTCTCAATAACTACCATCCTGTATCCAACTTACCGTTTTGAAGTAAAATTTTAGAAAAACTGGCTTTTAACCAAGTCAATGACTTTTTAAACAGATTTAACATTTTAGAAAAACATCAGTCTGGTTTTAGAATGAACCACAGTACAAAGACAGCACTTTTAAAGATTTTAAATGACATCAGGTGGAATTTGGATAATAAAAAACTAACAGTGTTGGTTCTACTGGATCTAAGCGCTGCTTTTGATACAGTAGACCATCATATTTTGTTAAACAGACTCAAACACCTGGTCGGCCTCTCTGGTACTGTTTTTAACTGGTTTGATTCCTACCTCACAGACCAATGTTTTTATGTAAGTATGGATACGTGTTCCTCAGGAACCCATGAAACTAGGTGTGGGGTTCCCCAAGGGTCAATTTTAGGTCCCATTCTTTTTAATCTTTATATGCTTCCTCTTGGGGACGTCATCAGGAGACACGGCATCAGTTTCCATAGCTACGCTGATGATACACAGCTGTACATTGCCGTGTCCTGATGACACAGGGCCAATAGATACCCTTTTAAACTGTATTTTAGACATTAAGTCATGGATGGCAGTGAACTTCCTACAGCTCAACCAGGACAAAACTGAAGTTTTAGTCATAGGTCCTGAAGGCCAGAGAGAGAAACTTTTATCTAAACTACAAGATTTTAAACCAGCAAAATTTGTAAAAAACCTGGGTGTGATTTTCGACTCTGAGCTGAATTTTATGCCACATATTAAGACTATAACAAGAATAGGTTTTTATCATCTGAAGAACATAGCCAGAGTCTGCCCGTTTCTCTCTCAGGCCAGCAGGAGGTGCTAATGCATGCTTTTATCTCTTCTCGTTTAGACTATTGTAATGCCCTGCTCTCTGGTCTTCCTAAAAAGAGAATTTTAAATCTACAATTATTGCAAAACTCAGCCTCACTGTGCTGACGAGGACCAGAGGGCGGGAAGACATTACACCAGTTTTAAAGTCGCTGCATTGGCTCCCCGTCCGCTTCAGGATCGATTTTAAGGTTCTTTTATTAGTTTATAAATGTCTTAACGGCCTTGCGTCTTCTTATTTATCTGATCTCCTTTTAACATATCGACCCTCGTGGATCCTGAGGTCCTCTGGCAGTGGCCTTTTATCAATACCACAAGCCAGGACAAAAGCCCACGGTGAGGCGGCATTTAGCCACTATGGCCTCCGCCTGTGGAACAGCCTGCTGGAGAACCTCAGGACTGCAGAGACCGTCGATGTTTTTAAAAGAAGGTTAAAGACTCACCTTTTTAATCAGGCTTTTAACTAACCTCATAAATCTTTATGTTCTTATCATTCTCTATTTTCTTACGTGTTTTTACTCTTTTAACCTTTCACCTTTTTACTTACGTTATAGGTCTTTTATTCTATCTTGTAGTTTTAAATTTTTAGTTATTTAACTCCAGTGTTTCCTCAGGGGGATCCTCCACACTGGGGGCTGTATGCGGTCTGCTGCTGGGGGTGCTGTCCATGGGTCCCTTCAGCCGGCTGGTTGGGGGGCTCCCCACCTCAGTGTGGGGGTCCCCCTGTCTGTCGGGGTTAGGGGGTCTGTGGGTCGGGGGGTCTGTGGGTCTGGGTGCCGGCGCCCCCAGTGGTCATGTCCTGCGACTCCTCCCAGTGTGGACGACCCCAATGGAGGCGTTTTCCACAATCGTCAGTGCCATGCCATGTCTCCCTACTGTCAGTGGTGGGAGTGTGTGTCTATGGGCATGTGTGCGTCTGTGTATGTATGGGTGTGTGTGTGTGTGTGTGTGTGTGTGGACGTGTGTATGTGTGTGTGCTTCTGCAGTTGTGTGCATATATGTATATATGGAGGGAGGGAGGGATGGGTTTTCTTGTTTTTAATGTTTTTAATGTTGTAAAGCACTTTCTGTTGCATTTTTTAACTGTATGAAAAGTGCTCTATAAATAAAGTTTGATTGATTGATTGATTGATTGATTGATTGATTGATTGATTGATTGATTGATTGATTGATTGATTGATTGATTGATTGATTGATTGATTGATTGATTGATTGATTGATTGATTGATTGATTGATTGATTGATTGATTGATTGATCACAGCCACCCTGAGAGGTTTACTTGTAGATTCATGAACCAGGCCTGTTGGTCGCTGCAGTCCAGCAGGAGGAGGAAACTAGATGGTGTCCAATCACGCAGGTCTGTAAGTGGGAAGAACAAGACTGAAGAGCACGTCTGAAACTCCTGGCCAATTACTCATAACTGAAGACAGCTGGTATCTGGAGCAAGTTCCTGAACCAGCTTTATCCCCCCATGGTCTCCACAAAACCATCTCCCCACACAGGTCCACCACAAGACAAGGTGGAACACAACCACCAGGGTAAACCCTAACACTAAACCCAACCAGTACACACCAGATCCAAACACCTGATTCCACTAAATCCACAGGAAGAGACCCGGTTGGTCAGTATGTGCTGTTTTTATGTTGCTCTATTATCTTGAACTGAGGCTTCCACTAAGAACCAAGCTCAACAAACCCAGGATATCTTTTTATTGTCTGGCTTCTCTAAACCTAAAATCTGCAGGATCCTCCAGGAACGGTGATGCCATTTTCCAAGAGTGATTAAATGGTCAGTAGTTGGTTTTTCACTACATGTTGATCTGTTTTCTGGCTTATAACTTTAGTTAGATCAGGATACGTTCCCATGGCAATATAGCTCCGTATAAAAAAGTGAAACCCAAAGTTACTTCAATACCATCAAATCCTGCTTCACACTACAGACCTACTACAACAGATCTCCATATATCAGGCTATTTGCAGCTATTCTCTCACAGACATCTGAGTATTACCAGACAAGTTTGTTTAAAGGAAAGTTGGATTAAAATCTGACATTTCATCTTAAGTTGTGTTTATTTAAGACGCTGTGATGAAGATCTCTTTGTTGAGAACAAATTGCATCTACAAAACATCACACTAAAGAAATTCTGTCACTCCAAAGAAACGTAGCACACTCTCTGGGTCACATTCATGGAAACATTCACAAATATTCTTAGAAATACGAGCTGGTAAAGGTTTAAAGTCTCCCAGAGAAATGATGTCTGCTGCTTCATTCCAGTAGTAAAGGAGCATAAAAGCAGACAGACTTTGATGAAAAGACGGCATTCTTTAACAGATTTATTTTCTGTTTACCTCAAGTGTCATGCCTTTTATCATGTTTGTTTATGATCTAAAATCTTGGTCATGTCCAAAACAATATCCTTTATATTCAGCACAGCATATTTCTGAGATTTTCTGAGCTAATTTCTAACTTTACACACTCATGTTTCAGTTTTTGTTTGATCAGTTCATTAATATTAATCAGATGTATAGTTTATGATCAATAAAAGCATTTGTAACTGCGAAAGGAACTGGCCTTAAGCACCATACCATTTGTACCTGTAAAAATGGTATTTATTGAGAGTTCTTGCTTAAAGGACTCATGAGATTCACTGCTGATGTCATTTTTCCACATTTTCAGGTATGAAGTTCTCTTTTCCAAAGGTCAAGGTCAACACCATCATGGGTAAATTGGATGGTGCATCCGGGTGGATCTGTCCACAAACTCCACATGCACTTGACAGAAGAATCGATGGGTTAATGCTAATCCTGAATCCCAGCTGATGAAACGTGTCATCGACTTGTCATGAAGCTCCGCAAGTGAGAATTTGGGTTTTTTGGCTACGAAGGCAGCTGGAGACAATTAGAGGTTTGTTATCTCATCAAACCCGTGATATTTAAAGACAAGGAGCAAAACCCTCGAGGAAAGATCCATCAGCTTGATTCCAGTCGCTGTGTGGGAAAATGAAAGCCTGCTGCATGTTCTGTTGCTGTGAAATTATGCAGTTACAGGCTAAATGCATGTTTGTATTTACTGTTATATTTAGTTTGTTTGTCCACATGAAATAACACTCGAGTCGGGTGACTGTCGCTAAAATATACCACAGGCCAATAATAACCAAAGACACAATAGAGAAACGACAAAAGCAGTAATTAGAGGCACAATGAAATCCTAATGCAATTACATGGAGCCGTTTCTGCAGAAAACAAGAGGATTAAAGTTTAAATGACTCATTTGCAAAGACAAGCAATAAAACAGTCTTCAGCCATGTTATCTGGGTTTGAGGGCATAGAATGCAAAATCCATCATGCATTATTAATAAGTTTTATATTAAAAGTAATATATGCACGCTTCCTGCATCTCCCATTACAGAGGGGAAGTGGAGCTATTGATTAAAGCCTTCATGTGTCGACGCATCACGTGTTCCCACAAACACTTCAGGCAACACAAAGGAAAGCAAAAGTGGGATATATTTTTAAAGCAGTTTAACTGTTTTTTTTCTGGGCTGTATGGAACTGAAATGTGTTCAATAAATCAGGAGTTTACAGGTTTCAGCCCCTGACCGCCAAAATAAGGTGCAAGATGTGATCAAAGCACAGGAACCTCCATGAATCTTCATAAATAAACATACAGTAATGAGATGGTGCTACAGCTGGAGAACAGACAGCCAGTTCTGGATGGTTATTTGCATTGTTTTAATGACTTATCCATTGTTGGCATTTTTCTATATAACTTGGTAAGGTCTTAGCCTTGCTATGGGAAGCACCTTGAGGTGACATCTGCAATAAGGACACCAGTACTGGGACATGTTTTAATGACTAAATATGGAAGGGTTCATTCAGGCGCTGTTACACCCAGCCTCTAGGGCCAGGAACAAAAGAACCTGGTGTCATTGGATGGGTAGAGCAATTTATTACTCAATAAAGTGACAAAATTAACAGAAACGTGATCATAGAACAAAGAAAAACAGGGCTGATGGATGCTGCTAAATCAGAGAACCAAATAAAACCAAAGAGCGGAGAGCTAACAGAGTCATGAAACCATCCATCCAGCCATCCTCATCAGGGTCATGGAGGGCTGGAGTCTATCAGCTGACTGAGGGTGAAGACAGGGGACACCTGGGCAGGTAACAGTCCATCACAGGTTCACCTGGACAAGTAACAGTCTATCACAGGGCTACACAGAGACAATCACACTCACGTTCACACCTACGGACAGTTTAGAATCACCAGTTAACCTCAGCATGTTTGTGGACTGTGGGAGGAAGCTGGAGAACCTGGAGAACCCACACATGTACAGGAGAACATGGAGACTCCATGCAGGAAGATCCCAGGGAGGCTGGGACACGAACTGAGGATCTTCTAGCTATGAGGTGACAGTCTAACCACCACGCCACTGTGCAGCCTGAGTTATGAAACTAGCTAAACAGAAACAATTTACCCCACAACAGAATTCACAGAACTAACTAAACAAAACAGGTGCCTCAAAACACACATTAGAAACCAACTAAAGATGTGAACCATCCCTCAGTGACTATGAAACACAGAGGAGGAACTTCTCCACCAAGTTAACAGCTGCTGACAGAATCTACTTACAAGTAACCTCTCTGCTAAATTAACAGCTGCAACCCAAAGCTGCACTTCACAGACAGGTAAGTTCTTCACTAAGGAGACAGCAGCTAACTGAAGTTAGAATCTGTACACACAGCGACAGGCTCAGCCCAAACTGTTCCCATTAAACCACCACCCTGACTGACTGTTTGGTTGCAGCTTTATGCTCTCCAGGTGTGACGTTGGCTGCAGCTGGTTGGATGAAGGTGGAGGGAACCGGGTGGTGGTCCAATCAGACGAGTCAGGAGGCGAGGAGAACAAAGGCTGGAGCTCCAGGTTCATCAGCTGAGATGACCAGCAGCTGGCTTCTGGAGCAGATCTCAGACCAGCCACAGCTGGTCCTCACAGGTCATCTCCTATACGAAGGCCCCAGAGGTCCAACACAGAAGAGAGACGACACAATATCACCGGTGGCCCGAACAGGCCCACAGCCAACACCATGATCATTCTGAAGAGCTCAGTTCATTCAAACACGATGCTGTCATAGAATGCCAATAAGTCAGTCTGTGAAATTTCTTCTATGCCAGACGTTCTATGGTCAGCTGGAAGGGGTGTTTATGAAAAACAGAAGACAATAGCAACCCAACCATGACGTGAGCGACCATGTAAGGTCATGGAGCGGGTCAGGGGTCAGCTCTGTGACTTCACATGAAAATAAACACTCTGTTGGCTCAGCAGCTGCAGAGTTCCAAAGTTTCAGAGACATTGTGGACAATTCTATGCTTCTACTTTTGTTGGAACAATTCAGTGAGGTCTCTTAGCCTCTCAGAGCCTCAGTGCACAAAGCAAAGTCCATAAAGACCTGGGGCCTCATTTATAAAACATTGTCTAGGATCCACACTAAAAGTTTGACTACGCCGAAAATCTGAAATAGGTGTACGCCAAAAAATATTCTGATTTATAAAACTGTGCCTACGCACAGCTGCTCGCAATTTCCCATTTATAAATCACACTCTGGTTGGAAGATTGCGCAGGTGGATCCACCTCACATCCCGCCCACAACACACCCACATTTTATCATGAATGGTCAATGCAAAGTAACTCATGAATGTATTTCCATATAAACAAGCTGCTGATCCACGGCATTCTACGCTCAGTCATGGCAGAACAAAGAAAACGAAATGTTTTGGAGACCGAGATAGAGGTGCTTGTGGATGAGGTGGAGGCCAGGAAGAGTATTTTGTTTGGTGGTCATAGTAGTGGCATCACTAACAAAAGAAAAGGCACTGAGTGGCACCACGTTGTCACCTCTGTCAACAGTGTGAGTTCCACAGAGAGAACTGTGGCAGAGGTGAAAAAGAAGTGGTCTGATTTGAAGGTGGAGGCCAAGAACAGAGTGGCATGCCATCGCCAAAGCATGTCTGCTACAGGTGGGGGTAGAGGAAAACCCGAGCCCACACCTCTGGACAGCAGGATAGCATCCATCCTCAGGACGGCCAGCGGGTGTGGAATCGTGTCAGAGAAGGAAGGAGACACCGATTTGGCAGAGCCCACAGAGGAGACCGGTAAAGTACAGTTTTATCTGTTTATTAAATGTATTAAATATTTAAATGGACTTGTAAAAAGGCAGTGGACTTATGCTTTTTGTCCTCCATCACTCTAGAGTTGGAAACGCTGGCTGACGAGGAGGTTCTGACCACAGCGGGTCCTGTCAGCATGGATGAAGCCTGACTGTCCTCAGTACATCCTGAGACCATGGCACACCCAGAAGTGGTCGGGTTCTGACAGACAGAGTCCTACAATCACAAAGGGACACCATCGGTGCCATAAATGAAGTGGGATGAGCTCCAGCAAATACGCACCGTAATGAACAACATGTGTGAGGTCCTGTCTGACATTGCCGCGTCTATTAAAGATCTGTTAAAAAATGAAACTTACTTTCGGTCTTATTGTAAACCCTGCATATCACCCTCTCGGAGCCTTGCTCCGTGTTGGAACTCCTCATGTCGGATAGGTGGTTGTGGGTCGGGGTCCTCGTGGTGTGGGAGAGGGAGGCCAGGTGGGAGGGGAATGGCTTTCCTCAGAGCAACAACATGTAGAACTCCACAAGCCCTAATGATTTTACACACCTTCTTGGGGTGATATAGCAGTCTGCCCCCCGAGGCATCCAAAACCCTCCACCGACCTTTGAGGAGGCCGATGGCTCACTCCACAATCCAGCGTGCACGAGAGTGTGCCACATTAAAAGCTCCTCCTCTGTGCTCTGCAGGTTAGTGAAAGGGGTTAGAAGCCAGTGTCTGAGGGGGTAGCCACTGTCACCTGCAAGGTCTAACAGAAGAGTAGATAAATACTCAGCTTTAATGGGTAGAATCGCTACAATGGTGTTCATGTAGCTACTTACCCAGGAGCTAGCCATCCCCCACAGCGCCGGCCTGCAGTCTTTTACCTACACTGCTGTGCCTCAGGATGAATGAGTCCTGTGTTGACCCAGGCCACCGTGCCACTAAATTTGTTATGATCATGTCCAATGTGCAAAAAAATTGTACATTGATTGAATGGACATTTTTTCGGTTCACATAGACAAATTGATTTTCACTCGGAGCCCTTTTAGCAATATGAGTGCAGTCAATTGCACCGATTACATTTGGGAAACCGGACATTGCTGCAAATTGCCGTTTAATGTTGGCCTGTTCACCCACAGTGTGAGGAACCCCGATCTATCCACTGGTCATGTTTATAATGCCATCCAAAACAGCTGGCATTATTATGCTGAGGGATGGTTGTGATATCCCAGACCTAATGGACATCATTTAACTGCATATCAGACCCAAAGGGGATTTAGATAAAAAATGTAACCTTATATATTCTTCATATAAAACACAGACCTGTCGGCCAATTCCCACTGGAAGGAGCCGGTGGCCAGAAACCCCAGAGTGGTCAGCACCTGTGTCTGTACCGGCATGGCGTGGTTTCGGCAGGTGGGTCAGTCTAAGACAGGGCCCGGTTCAGCACATAGATCCAAGAGCACTGCTCTAGGGAATCTAAATGGGCTTATTAGCCAGTCATCATCATGGGCCAGGAAATCTCCATGGTCCCTAAAAACTCTCTCCATTCTTATCCTACCATTTATGTGATCTTCCAGCAATGCCAGCGCATCCATTGTGCCACATTACGCACCGCTGTCACCCGCTATTTATCCACTTGGTCAGCAATTGGACTGATTGTTACATGCCTTGTCCCAATTAGTAATCAATCAGTGCCATCCACCGCTCTATATCATTTGAAGATGGAAGTTTGATATATGAACATAGTTCTGCAAATACAGTCGTAGGCCAAATGGCGCACTATAGGAACATCTATAACAAGGAGGCTCTACAAGTCTAATATGTGATGACAATAAAGGTTTGAGATCAATCTGGCTTCAATTCACCACCTCACCGTCTGGCACTGCCGTTCCCTCTGTCTCCAAAATGTCTGTAAGCAAGCATCAATGTTGGCGCACCGGTGCGCATATTCTCACGCCAAGTTTATTTTTATAAATCACAACCTTTGCGTTGGAAGTGGTGTACGTAACTTTCTAGCCATGTTTTGTGCATAAGCAAGCTTTATAAATGAGGCCCCTGGTCTGGTGGGTTTGGTGGGTCTGGTGAGGAAGAACTTGACTGTCCTGCACAGAACCCTGACCTCAACCCTACTGAACACCTTTGAGGTGAATTTCTTGAAATCATCTTGTGACCCCCACTTTGGGCACTCCTGGAATAAATAGAAATTTTATTTGTTTCATCAACAGATATTTTATTTAACAAATCTCACCTCTGTCAGTCTTAAGGTCGCTCAGCAGCTTCTACCAGATTTAGCCGGTTAGCTTCTGCCAACCAGAGCAACAACACAGTTAAAGTAATTTTAAATTAACCCCCAACAGAGTACCGAGAATTACAAATAAAAAGTAAGTAAGAATTAAATCTCCTTTCATTTAGTTTAACATGACTCCATGTCACCTACTTTGCTGAGTAACTACTGATGCTGGGCCTTAGCATGTTAGCATGTGAAGTGCCTGTATTACCAGTGATGCCAGTATTACCAGTGATACCAGTGATACCAGTGTTACCAGTGATACCAGTATTACCAGTGATGCCAGTATTACCAGTGATACCAGTGATACCAGTGTTACCAGTGTTACCAGTATTACAAGTGATACCAGTGATACCAGTGTTACCAGTATTACCAGTGACACCAGTGTTACCAGTGTTACCAGTATTACCAGTGATACCAGTATTACCAGTGATACCAGTGATACCAGTGTTACCAGTGATACCAGTATTACCAGTGATGCCAGTATTACCAGTGATACCAGTGTTACCAGTGTTACCAGTATTACCAGTATTACCAGTGATACTAGTGTTACCAGTGTTACCAGTATTACCAGTGATACCAGTGTTACCAGTGATACCAGTGTTACCAGTGTTACCAGTATTACCAGTGATACTAGTGTTACCAGTATTACCAGTGATACTAGTGTTACCAGTGTTACCAGTATTACCAGTGATACCAGTGTTACCAGTGATACCAGTATTACCAGTGTTACCAGTATTACCAGTGATACCAGTGATACCAGTATTACCAGTATTACCAGTGATACTAGTGTTACCAGTGTTACCAGTATTACCAGTGATACCAGTATTACCAGTGATGCCAGTGTTACCAGTGATACCAGTATTACCAGTGTTACCAGTGATACCAGTATTACCAGTGATGCCAGTATTACCAGTGATACCAGTGATACCAGTGTTACCAGTGTTACCAGTATTACCAGTGATACCAGTGATACCAGTGTTACCAGTATTACCAGTGACACCAGTATTACCAGTGATGCCAGTGTTACCAGTGATACCAGTATTACCAGTGTTACCAGTATTACCAGTGATACCAGTGTTGGGTTGCTCCAGTTGGCCAAAGCAACCACACATAAAGTGTCTTCACAGTCTTTCTTTCTCTGAGGACATGTTTCTGCTGAAGTCAGTCTGAATTAACCCGCTAATGTTAGCCGCTGCTGCTAACCCTTTGATGCTGGGTGCTAATTAACCTCCAGTTAGTGCCTCTCATCCAGTTCCCCAAAATATCATCCACTCAGCGAATCTTTGAAAAGGCCACAAGGTTGTTTACAGCACTTTCCACTGTTCTAAAGTTATTACCAGAATCCTCAAAGACTCTACTAACCATCTGGATGGAAAATATTCCCATTATTTTTTAGATTTTTAACCCATTTCTCAGGTCGTGATGTGCAAATTGCTGCTGGGCGAAACCCTTTAAAAACAGGGCGTTGCTGAGATTCACGGCAGAAGTAATGAAGCTGCTCTCAGTAAATAAAATCCACTCTGACCTGTTTTATAGCTCCGATTTATCGGTTCAAGCTGCTCACCTCCTGATTCACAGGGAATATCAAAAAGAACATCACCTGACCTGTGTCTTTCCATCCCAGGACTTGATCACATTCTAAACGTTTTTGGTGCTGATTTAAAGAGGCATTAATGAGCCAATTATCCCATGTAATAAGAGTATCAGTAGCCATTCGTCTGTCTAAAGCTGTTTTCTTATGTAAACATATTTTTCTTCCATCTTAATAAGTTCTCAGTGAGCCAGTTTTCCACCAGAGGACAATCAGGTTAGTCAGGAATAGGTGTGCCACCTCTTGTCTACCTGTAAATAATTCCGAAGCCTCATCTCATCTTGCATCAAATATTTAAGTGGTTCCCAGAGTAATAAAGTTAGGATTGATTAGAAGACGTGCCCCTTTGCGTTTGGACGCCTGAGGCAGGATGGAACCAATAAGAGAGGTAATTAGGTGGAGAAAAATGGGATCAAGAAGGACACGCTTGTGTCTATTTTTGTGTGTTGGTATTTGTATTTAACAGATTTCCAGTCAAAGGGCAAGTGCCTAATTTAACTTTAGACTCTATTATAAACTGCCCTCATATAAATAAGGGGAAGCAGACCAATTAAATGGATGTAAATATGTCAGCAGATCCACTGAGATGTGCAACCAGGCAGCGTGTCATGATTAGATTCAGTGTGTGTGTGTCGGCACGTGCACAGTCACAAACTGGCTTTGCATTTATGTAATATTTGCACCATGCAAAGACTACAGAGGTTCCTCCACAGCTCATGTATGCCATCTAGTGTTAAACTGGTAATAAAGCTGAATTAATCTGTCAGAACCAAAGTCTCAAAGTGTGTCAGATGAGAAAAAGATGACAATTCAGGCCATATGTCTAAGTTTAGTAGGACAAATCATGGTTTGTACTAATAAAACTATCATCTTCAGGTTGGAGGTGATGCAGGTTTCTGTTCAGTGAACTAAATGTGCAATCAGCCCTCCTTGGCTTTCCAGCAGGCTTCGTTTCCGGCCTCTCAGCTCGTCCTGTCAGGAGGCTCGTGTTGATGCTGTGATCCTCTGGTTTCATGTTAAAAAGTGGAGGTTTAGGTTCAGTGACTCGTCCTGTTGGGAATCCTGAATGAATGGCAGAATAAAGCAACATGAAGCTGTTCGACATTCAGAGAAACACTGCAAATTAGTAAAATGTCTTCTGTGTTTATTGCTTTAGAAAAGGTGTGTATCTTCAAATCAAACTGTGCATGCATGAGTATAAACAATGTAAGATAACGCAGCTAGCAGGACTCTGAGGATGCTCTGATACTTACAAACTTCACCACAGTAGTTATTTGTGTTAGTTAATGTAAAGCATAATTCTACGGACAGTTACCTTGTCTGACTGCAGTACTGGCAGGTACACGGTTTAAAGGTGGAGTATGCGATTCTAACGCAGTTCAAGGAATTTATTGTTACAGTCTACCAGATATCTGCTTGGTGTGCACCAAAAAAAATAATATTTTCATACATAGCTTTGGTTCCGTAAATGAGAAATATACAGATATTACTGACTAGGTGAGCTAAATCTGAGCAGCCCTGAATAACTGCAGTTTATGGTTTCATTTGCCATCGATTGCCATTAAATACCATTGCTACAAATGCACAGTTGGATTATGTTCATTTTGTCGTTCCTTACTATAGAATAGCGTTACTAGAAAACCGACAACTAAATATGGAAAGTATGGTTTTACCTTGCTGACATGTTTCGACTGCATCCGCAGTCTTCCTCAGAGCTGATAAAAAAGGACACGTCATCACACGTCGGATGACTTTCCCATTTTTCCTGCTTCTAACATCAACTTTGACGACACAATGTCCACTTGCTGCCTGATAGATCCAATCCACTAACAGGAGCCATGATGAAGAGATAATCAGTGTTATTCACTCCACCTGTCAGTGATCAGAATGTTATCCTGATCAGTGTATAAGTCCATCCATGTTCATGCTCATGCACACAACCGAAGACAAAGGAAAGAGAGAAGACTGAAGGGAAAGTAAATCTGTTCACTAAATATCAGAAAAATTCTCTCCAGAATCACAGACTCCACCTATAAATGTATTTTAGTTAAAGTCAGTGTCTAGAAGGTCCAGATAATACAAAATTAATGTCAGGTAAAACTCCAAAATAGAAACTTATACTGTAGAAAATAAAACACTCAATATTGCTGCCTTGAATTGTAATTTGAAATTATTTCAAGCACTTGTGAACAAATAAGCAGCAAAGACATCATCATGTTTAGGTAACTTTGTGGTATTTTCCTTATCCCTGATTTAGTTATTGTTGTGTAGCACAGAGTCAGATATAAAAATAAATATGACAGCTGCAACCTCCAGCCTCTAGTTGTAAAAGTCAGTTTCTCTGATCTAACTTTGAAACTAGACTGAAAACTGAAAGCAGAAAGAGCCGTCCAGGTTTATGGTGTGAAAAAGAACCTGGTGATTTGATGGCGTAAACAAAGGTTGTAGTAAACCACTCAGGGTTTGTAGTCCAGTTAGTTCAAGCCACCATGTTTGCGGTTTTCAAGCTGTCAGAGGAAAGTGTGGAACACTCGAATCTTCAGACTCTTGGTCCGAGGAACGTTCCTTGTAGAGAACTTGATCACTTTGTACAGATTGGAGCAGCTTCCCAAACCAGGGAAGGGGAACCAGCGAGGGCTCCGTTTGTTCCCATGGAGGTTCCAGAAAGAGGAGGAGCAGCGTTGGAACACCTCAATGTTGACGGCGTACTGACCCGGTCCCCACTGTCGGACTCGAACCAGAGTCACAGAAGAAGCAAAACCGCAGGTGTGAGGAGAAACGCCATGAAACACCGACTCCTCCGGCCTCACCGACACGCCCCTCTCCCACACCATCCCGGCCTCCTCGGCTACTCCGACGCCGCTGAGGTTACAGAGCGCCTGCAGGCTCGCCTCCTCCAGGGCCTCCCGATCAGGAAACCGGAGCAGGATGGCGACGAGGCGAGGCACAGCGCCTCGACGGAGCAGCAGCTCCTGCTGCTTCGCTGGAGGGGACAGACAGTATCGCATTGGAAAATAATCACACATCAACGTTATTGGAATAATTAGCATTTATATTTATAAATCTCTCTGGACTGGAATAGCAATAGAACTAATGAGGCCAAGATGATAAGTAGCCTCCTGTCACAAGTTCTCCTCGCTGGTTTCTCTGAATCAGAGGCTTTACTTAAACCATGTTGGGCACTTTTGCAGGAAGAATTCAGCTTTTCTTCTATACTTTTTACTGTGAGTGTTTTACCAAGTCATTAAAGATACTGGAAGTGATTTGTGAGCCGTCTACTGATGCCACCTTTAACCTCGTCTTACAAACAGAAACAGCTTTTTTCTCTTCTCTGCTATTTTACCGCATGTTGTGATGCAGCACGTTGCTTTAGAGGTTTCAGATCATCCTGGGATTGGTTTCATGTCAGAATATTACACAGCAGCTACTGTAGAGCTAAACACTTGTTATCTTCAGTATTTATGTTGACTTACAGCTGTCGTAAGACATCCGGGAGATGGCCCTCACAGCATTCAGCAGCAGCTCCTGGTCTGTACTGGTCAGCACTGACAACAAAGCCGAAACCAAACCTGAGTCCCCAAAACCTTTACGAATCACAGCTGAAAGGAAACAGAAAATAAACACTAAACTATACAGACCAAGAACATACCGTAATGAAGGGCCGGTAGACTAAGACCTCCTGAAGCAGCTTCAGAATATTTAATCTTTTACCCTTCATTGATAAGGAAATTAAAGGCGCGTGTATCCGTATAAATATCCTACATTCCTTGGCGAGTTCAGCCACCAGTTTTGCAGTCAGCAGACCCAGAGGCCCTCTGCTCCTCAGCGACAGGGCCAGGATTGGAAGGACCCCACTGACCACTACCTGCTCAGCAGCGCCTCTCTCTGGACACAAATGGAATCACACATGTAAGATTCACATTCATGACATTAAACAGAACATGTTAGAATCTCTCTGGTTTGTGTTCCGGCCTTCCTCCTGTACATGTGTGGGTTTCCTCCAGGTTCTCCAGCTTCCTCCCACAGTCCAGAAACATGCTGAGGTTAACTGGTGATTCTAAACTGTCTATAGGTGTGAATGTGAGTGTGATTGTTTGTCTCTATGTGTAGCCCTGTGATAGACTGTTACCTGTCCAGGTGAACCTGTGATAGACTGTTACCTGTCCAGGTGAACCTGTGATAGACTGTTACCTGTCCAGGTGAACCTGTGATAGACCGTTACCTGTCCAGGTGAACCTGTGATAGACTGTTACCTGTCCAGGTGAACCTGTGATAGACTGTTACCTGTCCAGGTGAACCTGTGATAGACTGTTACCTGTCCAGGTGAACCTGTGATAGACTGTTACCTGTCCAGGTGAACCTGTGATAGACTGTTACCTGTCCAGGTGAACCTGTGATAGACCGTTACCTGTCCAGGTGAACCTGTGATAGACCGTTACCTGTCCAGGTGAACCTGTGATAGACTGTTACCTGTCCAGGTGAACCTGTGATAGACCGTTACCTGTCCAGGTGAACCTGTGATAGACTGTTACCTGTCCAGGTGTCTCCTGTCAGCTGGGAGAGACTCCAACCCCCCATGACCCTAATAAAGGTTAAGCAGTGTATAGATATTGCATGGATGGATGTTGGACACTTTATAGGCCCAAAGCTCAGTAAAATGTTGTCTTAAAGGATGAGTCTACATAAAATATTCCTATATTCAGGTGTAGCAGCTGTGTACCTTTAATCTGAGCTCAGTCTGCTTCAGCTTTACTTCCTACATGATTTCTCTGACCTGATTCTACCTGTCCTGACTTTTGTCTTCCTGCTGCTCTCATTGGTGACACAAATGCAGCTTAACATCTGCTCAGGACTTAAAACTGTCATGAATCTGATCCCTTCATGGGCTCCCATCCCTCAGAGATGAAGCTCTGCTACAGGTTTTATTGTTCAGACTGCAGGGTGGATATGATAGACCTGCCACTACTGGTACAAGGCATTCTGTCTTCTATGGAAATAAACAGGGTTAGAGTTCAAATGAAAACCATGCTACAAAATAAAAAACAACTCCTCACCATAGCATTTTACATCTTGTATCTTTCTACAGGCTAGGTCTACAGTTGTGTGCCAAACATACAACCCATTTCCTATCCTGATCTGTCACATATTTAAGCTGTTTGACATCTGGCCCCTTTAGGGTGAATTCCTCTGGCCCCACTTTTGTCCAAACCTGGTCCACAACATGCCCAACATATGGCCCATGGAAGGTGAGCATATGGGAAATTTATGTGGCCTAAATTTGGCCCACAACACCCCTGACATGTGGCCCATATCCGGTGGACATGTGGCTGAGAGGAGGGAGCCAGACTCTCCCTGCATTAATCAGATGTGGACCACATCTGGGCCGAACATTCGTTGCTCTCTGGAATAACAAGCACTGATATATTTAATGTTTTCTTGCTTTGTAGCTGAAACTGGAGGGACTGCGTGACCTAAAATAAACTCCAGTTAGAAATGAGATGTCAGCGTTGAGCAGTGGAGCTCAATGACTCACTCTTCTCCTTAATGGTGGTCAACACCGTGTTCAGATGGGGTTTCAGTTCATCTTCTATCAGCTCCACGCCCAGGACTCTGATGGCGCCTAAAGCAAGGTTCAAGTTATCTGTGGGGACATAAAGGAAAATGGAGACATCAGGGGTCAGAAAATGAAAGACCATCCAGTGAGGATTCACAGGAAATCTAAAAATGATTACAGCTGGGTGAGACAGATGTTCTGTTCATAAAACAAGACACTGAATGTGACAGAATGTACAAATGACTAAATACTGGCACTATACCAGCAGAACAAATGGGAGTCTCAATTAGAAATGTACTTTTAATATTTAAAAATATGACAATTTTACTAAAGAGATGTTTGATTCCTACACATCCCACTTACACAAACTACAGATATTTAGCCTCTGCTTTGCTGGTTTAGATCCAGATGACTAGTACTTGTCTTGCTGAAAGCCGTATCAGCAGCTTTGAGCTCAGCGCTAGAATTACACTTTAATGTTTAGCAGTAAAACGTTTACATTTATCACCATGTTAATTGAACTTATATTTGATAGCTAGTGTTGAACAGAAAGCACAGGTCAGGCTAGTATGAATGTAATTTTTGCAGGTTTTTGGTCAATTAAAATTTGGACCTGATCATAGCTTTTAAAATGAAAATCTAAGCGATCAACAAAGTGGGACATTTGGCTCTTTAATAGCGCTCTATACAACAGCTACAAAACAGGACACATCCAGCCACAAATTCTGACTTCAATGAAAGTCTGACTCGGCCACTCCAGGACATTCAACCCCTTGTCTTTAAACCCTTTCTTTGTAGCTTTAGCTGTTAGCTTTAGCTATTAGCTTCAGCTCATTGTCTTGCTGGAAAACGGATCTCCTCTTAAGTCGCAGTTGTCTTGTAAACTGCATCAGGCTGCTTCAAGGACTTTTCTAGACTTTCCTGCATTCAATTTACTCTCTAGAAACCTCCCAGGGCCGGCTGTCAAAGCATCCCCACATCATGATGCTGCCACACCGTGCTTCACATCATGATGCTGCCACCACCGTGCTTCACATCATGATGCTGCCACCACCGTGCTTCACATCATAATACTGCCACCACCGTGCTTCACATCATGATACTGCCACCACCATGCTTCATTCATGATGCTTCCACCACCGTGCTTCACATCATGATGCTGCCACCACCATGCTTCATATCATGATGCTGCCCATTGGGGATGGTGTGTTTATGATGATGTTCAGTGTTTGGTGTCAAACATAGTGTCTGGTTTGATGGTCAAAATGTTACATTTTGGTCTCATCAGGCCAAAGGACCTTCTTCAGGTTGGCATCAGAGTCCCTTACATGCCTTCTGGCAAACCACAGTCAAGATTTAATGTGGGAATTTTCAGCAGTGGCTTTCTCTTTGACACTTTACCATAAACTAAGACCCAGTCAACAGCTGGATGCACAGTTCCTCTCATGTCGATGACGGTGACGGACAGGTAAAAGAAAAGTTAGGCAATCACCAATGCCAATATTCAGTTCACCCAACCATCGTTGGGAAAGTGGTAGATTGACAAATTGACACCTAATCACTGCAACCACTAAGATACTATTCGTAGGTTTGTGATGTTTGACTTGGACAGCCAGTTGACTATGAGGAGATATCTGCTCCACTGGATGAGAAGCACATACTCCACCTTTGAAGACTTTCTGGCCCAGATTTCAACCCATTTCAGAAATGACATACACAACAGTGATGGCTATTACCCTGTACATCTTGTGGAAATTAATTAAAGCTGATTTAGAGGCCCAGACAGGAGGGACAGGAGAGCTTCATGAGCAGATGTCTTCAAGCTGCTGCACACAGTTTCATGCTACTTATTACCAGCTTCATGGTAAACGCTTTGGTGAAGGACATTTGAACAGTAAACAACGTTTTCCTGCTCAGTTTCCCAGCTGGTCTGTGCAAATATAAAACTATCCCAGTCGCCAGCACAATTCTTCTTTGAGTGGTCCTTCAATTACCTTAAAGGCCAGGGACACATAATGACTGCTGGTGTGGTCACTGTTATCCTAACCATCACCTCAGCAACAGAAGACACAATCACAGGGATGAAAACAGGACCAGGATCCAGTGGTTTGGTAGATTTCAACCCATTTATGTACAAACTGTGCTGCTGTTTTTGATAGATTTCATTATATTTGTCCCAACCACAGGTTTCCACTCAGTTCCATTTGATGGAACACTAGGTAAGGTAAACTCACCCCTACTGGTGCACAGGTGTCTCACCACAGAAACCAGATTAAAAACTCCTACTGGGAAATACAGAGATTTACCTGGAGCTGGTACACTTAATCAGCATTGCGTTAAAATGTTTGGCAAGAGGCTGAATGTGATGTTCTTCTAAATGTAAAAGTAGAAGCATTAACTGTATTACCACAAACTGATCATTTAAACTGGCACTGGCATGGATTTTCATGTTGTGTAGAACCTGGAACGGAAGGGAAATACACTAAAGACTGAAACTTCAATCTGGCATTCTGAACAGGGGCTTGGCTCTTTAAGGATTCATGGAAGGATCACTGGTTTGATTGTGTTTACTAGTTGTGAGTATCAAATATTACAACTAAGGCTGCTTTCCAACAAATCAGTTAACCTGTAGCTTGACTAATTAAGCTGTGGCCAACGAGTCTGTTCAACCAGACACACCATATGTGTGAATGTACATCATGGAACAACATGTACGGGTTCTGTGACTGCATTAAAGTATTAAAGCCAAAAACCAAACTCCCACATCTACTCTTAACTAACGTCACACTCTAAAAACATTTGTCACAATGTGGTTCCACTCACCGTTGGCTGTGAAGGCTTGCAGGTCGCTGGATCTCTGTTTATCCCTGTGGGAACGTACATATTTGTGGGTAAGAGGCACATTGGGGTGCCCCATTCTGGTCCTGCACCGCCCTCGGTGAACCTTTCTCAGGTTGACGTCTTACAGAATACGCGGCACTTTTTAGAATTATTTTTCTTCTTTTTGTGTTATTCTTGGGAGTCATTAGCTGCTGCCCTGAGAACACCTACTCCAACCTTCACCTCACTTTAAAGGCGCTGCTACATTTGGTGTTTCCTTCATCTGTTGCTTCATTCAAAGTAAAACTGCCTAATTTTTTGTGCACGTCTCTGCAGCTCCGTCTTCCTTGTAATCCAGCTGGCTCTCTGTTCCTTCTCAGGGTTAATGCACAGCAAATCCTCACTAAAGCTGTTCTGTCTTCCACTCCCCATATGTGGATGCGTATGTGTGTGTGTGTGTGTGTGTGTGTGTGTGTGTGTGTGTGTGCGTGCGTGCACCCTGTTAAGGAATTAGCACTTGGCTGACTGTGCTGAGTGTAGTCCTACCCCCCTAAAATCTCCCATAATGCCTTTCAGCTTCTAGAAAGCCAAAACAACAACAGAGACAGGTGAGCATCTGGCATGTGTTGTTGTTCACCAACGTATTACTAGCTGTTGTTTGCACGTAGTAGTCTGCATGTTGATAGCTGGAAACGAGATTCCCTTCTCTAAAATGTCACATCACACAACAAGGAACTGGATTTTTTAAAAGGACTAAAGTCCTTTCTTCTCTACATAGCTCTGTAATGAAACAGATACACAACTGAATGTGTCTTGAATTCACAAAAAAACTAAATGAACCCAGAGTCCAAAACCTGCTCTGTTAATCTACAGCGCCTAAAGAAGTATTCACCTTTTGGAAGTTTTCAGCATTGGATCGTGGTCAATATTATTTACCTTTTTGACCAAAAATGACAATAAAATTGTGTGGATAGGTCTCAATCAGTCTTGCACATCTTGGAAACAAAATTTTACACGATTTTTACAAAACTGCTCAAGCTTTACCAGGTTGCACAGGGATCATGTATCTCTTTTCAAGTCCAGGGACAAACTGTCAGTTTGACTGAGGCCTGATCTTTGTCTCAGCAAATCCAGAACATTCACCTTGTTGTCTTTAAACCATTTTTACTGCAAGCTTCAGATCATTGTCTTGCTGAATAACAAACCTTTGCTCATCACATTGTCCTGCAGGATTTCCTTAAACTACTCTCTATTTTACAAACCTTCCAGGACCTGTAACGGAAAACTATCTCCACATTATGATGCTGCCACCTCCATGCTTCACGGTGGGAGTAGTATATTTATTATGATGTGCAGTGTTCAGTATCCGCAAACTAGTGTCTAGTCTGACCATCAGATCAAAGAACTCTCATCCCGTTGACTACCACGTGTCCTCAGGCAAACTCTAGTCGGCTCTAGTTCTATTTGCCACTCTCACATGAAGCTTTGACTTTTGAAGAAAATGGAACAGATGTAGTATGCACATTCATCCGTCCATCCATGCATCCATCCATCCATCTTCTTCCTCTTATCCAGGGTTGGGTCGTGGAGGTAGCAGATGAAGCAGGTCATTCCAGACATTCCTCCTCCCAGCAACACTTTCCAGCTCTTCCTGGGGGATCCTGAGGTGTTCCCAGGCCAGATGAGATATATAATCCCTCCAGAGGGTTCTGGATCTACCCCGGGGTCTCCTCCCAGGTGGACGTGTTCAGAAAACCTCCAAAGGAAGTCTCCCTGGAGGATCTGAATCAGATGTCCAAACCACCTCAGCTGGTTCCTTTAGAGGTGAAGGACCAGCAGCTCTACTCCGAGCTCCCTCCGGATGTCTGAGTTTCTCCCCCGATCTCTATAAGGCTGAGCCCAGCCACCCTACGGAGGAAGCTCATTTCAGATGCTTGCATCCGTTATCTTGTTATTTTGGTCACTACCCAGAGCTCATGACCATAGGTGAGGATTGGAATGTAGATAGATGGTAAACTGAGAGCTTCTCCTTGCAGTTCAGTTCCCTTTTCACCACGACTGCACCAATCCTCCCATCCATCTCTACCTCCATTTTCCCATCACTCGTGAACAAGGTGTCAAGATACTTGATCTCCTTCGCTTGGGGAAGCAACTAGTGTGCAGTCTCTCCCATCTCACCCTTCAGAGGAGTCATCGGTGTCTTGGTGGCCTCAATCACTCCACTCTTTCTGCTTCAGTGGCCTGATTTATGCATGAACCATCTTCTTTCCATTTCAGAAAGATGGATATAACCGTACCCTAGGGGATATTCAGTGACATTTTCTGTGACAAACTTCCTTGTATCCATCCAATGACTTACACTCTTCAGTAGCCTTTCCAGAGCTGCTTGGAGTGTTCTTTTGTTCTTCTATCCAGGAGTACTGGTGTCTTTATACTACAACCACTACACTCAGAGGATCTTTGTTTAATTGACTTCTAGCACCAACCGGCTGTACTTGTGTTGACTTAAACGAGTCACTTTGAAGGGGGTAAATACTTAAGCAATCACTTATTTTATGTTGCATATTTTTAATTAATTGACATTACTTTGTACAGAATCTGCTTCACTTTGAAAATGACATCTTTGGAAACTCTTGGAAGAAAACTGCTGAAAAGTAATGAGATAGAAAACCTCCAAGCAGCTGAATACTTTTATAGGCACAACATTTATATTGAAAACAATAATAGAGGCAAAGTAGTTATGAAAACTAAATCTGTATATTTTACTCAATGCTTGAGGTTTCAGTAAAAATGTTTTCATTGCTGTGGTACATAGATGTAAATCTAAACAATAAATACAACAGAAAAACAGGAGACATTGTTCCACCTGAAAAAATGTACAATCCTGATATAATCAGACGTTATCTGTTCTACACTGAGTTATTTTCTGAGTGTTTGTACATATATGTTCATTTGTTCACTGCGAATAGCATGAAAGAATAACATGACTGGATTCAGATGGACTGCAGAAAAACAAAACCTGATCCTAAAGACATGGAGGATTCACTGAAAGGAAGAGTCTGAGATTTGGAAAGATTTAACTAAAGGTGGAGTCTGTGATTCTGGAAAAAGAGCTAGTTAGCATATTTAGCTAGTTAGCATATTTAGCTAGTTAGCATGTGCCAAAGCCATGGCTGACAAACACAAACACAAAGAATGGACCACTGGTGGAGTGAGAGGAGATATCTGCTCACTTTGACAGAAAGGTTTGGATTAGAATCGAATACTTCACCTTTAATGGCTTTCTTGTCCAGATTTAGGCCCTTTTCAGACACGAAACTGGCTTCATCAATCTGGCCACTGTCTGAGGAGAAGAAAAATACAGAGAGTGACTTCCTGTTAGATGCTGATCGATCTCGTCTCCATGTCTGGGATAATTTATAAGTAAATCCTGCTGTTGTTCAATGTGCATAAATGCATGTAAATCTGTGGCTTTGGAGACACTTGTATGGCTCCTGCTGCCGTTAGATGCTGAAGTTATTTAATAAACTCAGAGGAAAAACTCCTACAAACAGCTGGAAGCAACAAACTGAACTTCAGCTCCTGTTGAAGTTTTGGATTCCACTTATTACTGGTTTGCCTCGTTAATCTGAGCTTTATGGACATTTCAGTTAGCTTAATAGATGTGAAATTCTGAAGTAAAAACAACAAAGAAGGCTGTTTAGCAGCAAACTATATCTTTTAGGTGCTTTTAACGTTTTGGGACCTATGCTTTTGCTGAAATGTACAAAAAGCCTTCAACAAACTGATAGAAACTGAAGTAAGTTGCTTGATATCTGTGTGCCTATCTGAAAATGCGACTGGTTTGACCTTACTAGGTCTGATTGGAAAAGTTACCAAGATGCTCATTCAGACATAAAGCTGACACGTTTAGATGGAGTCAGATCAACGGAAATCATGTCTTAAAAGGGCGTTAGATGAGAAGATTGATAGCAGACTCCTCACATACACAGCAGTTAGCATAAAGACTGGAAAAAGGGAAACAGCTCTCAAAAAATCAGTCTAGAGAAAAGAAAATCCACCTACAAGAAGCTCTAAGGTGAGAAATTAACTGAGTAATGGATCCCTGACACATCCTGTTTATTTAATTAGAGCAAAAACCCAAATGGAAAGCCACTTTTCAAACTTTTCCCACCTGTAACATAACCCACACTACAACTAGGGGTCGGCCAATAAGGACTTTTCTGATCTAACTGTTAGTAATCAAGAAGATCAACAACATATCTGGAGCAGACAAACACTCGCAGTGAAAATAAAAATTTTGTCTAAGTTTAGACAAAGTCCAACACAAAACTCTGTTGAAACGCCTGGTTTATTTATGTTTTGCATTTATTAGTCGTGACCAATCAGATGAGCTGTAGGTGGGGCAGAATGGAAGAAATATATTTTAAAATGCATCTATTTTACCAGGAATCAGTCCAAAAAATAACAATACTGGAAGAATGCTGACTACACTGACTATCGGTCAGTCCTAAGTCAAACCACTACATTTTTTACACTTTGGTTTTTGAATAACGTCATTATTCAATAAATAACACATCGGACTGTTAGACTGGGACAGAGCCCGGTCCTTCCCAATGTTGCCAGTCTTTATGCTAAGCTAACCAGCTGCTCCAGCTACACATTTAACTCTCTGGGAGAAATCCAGTCAGACTTTTTCTTTAAGATGAACTCCAGGATGTGGATAGCAGGATGAAGCAGAGTCATCGCTGAGTGTCCGTTTAAATAGAAAGTCCTGTGACTGCGTGTCAAACAGGTCCGGTTGTACTGAGACCGCTGGACACGGCCTCGTAGCCCACAGAGACCAGGGTCAGGACGTTCCCCTCCATGTCGTCCGGTTTGCACGGCTCTGGCTGAGTCTCCACAGGACCAGGGCTTTCCTGTCTCATCTTCTTCTTGGCTCTGGCTCGACTCTTGCCTTGTGAGATGACCTTTGCCTGATCTTTCAGCCCTCCAGGCAGCTTGGAAGACTTCTCGTCAGTCGAGCGGGATTTACGATGGCGCCTTCGAATGCGGCGCATTGGCAGACCTGAGTCGACTGGATCTGATGCTGCGGCGCCAGACAGGATGCGGATCTGCTGTTCAATCACCATGACGATCATGTCCAGAGCAACGTCCAGCATTCCCAGACCGAGGCCGTGAGTGACGTTGTCGAAGCCGCCGCTGTTGACCGGGTCCTTGAAACATTTCCTCATATCTTCTAGGTGGTTCCTGTGAAATAAAAGGGAGTGTCTGTTAATCTGAGTCACTTCATTTAGTTTTATCCTCAAAACTTCACATTTTCTTTTAGCAGTGTGATCCAGGACTTATCCTGAGTAAACGTACTTCGTCTCAATAATTTTGGACCAGTGTTGGACTGTGTTTGTCTCTGGGATGAGCTGCTTCGCCATGTTGCTGTAGTTGATGTAATCATGAGCGAAATCCTTCATATCGTCACACAGAGCTCTGGTGTCGCCTAAAAGATAAACAAAAGGAAGTTAAAGCCAGCTGCATGCTTCTCATATTTAATTATTGCCGACACAGACGCATCATCACCTTCAGTGAGTTTGGAAAACGAGGAGGAAACGGAGGTAGTTGTGCTTGGCGTCAGGCCGAGGACGTTCAGAGACTCCAGAAGGGTTTTCTTGCTGGCCGGGCCTCTGCTGACCCGAGTGTACGCTGCTAAAGACCGCAGAGACATCTTCTCTGGAGCCTGCAGGCGCCTTTTAATTTCATCATACGAGATGAGATATTTACCTGAAAGTAGAAAATAAAAGGAGGTAAAGCAGCACAGCAGGTCAGGAAGCAGCAGAATTTAATCAAATCTGACTCAAGAACTTTTAATTTAGCATCCCATCAAACATTGAACAATCTTAAGTGATGAAAGTTGTAAACTGTCTGAAATTAAAGAAGTTTGAACACATATTCCTTCACAACATGACTATGCAAATAATTAGTACATTGCTTGTTGCACTGCATTTTATTTAACCATAAACAAAATGGAACTAATGATTGATTTAACATACAATAAGCCTTGCAGAATCACAGCAGCAAAGAGAGGATTGTGAATACATTAAATCAACAGAGAGAGAGAAATATAAATAAAAAATATATATATACAGTCATGGATAAATGATTAGACCACCCTTCTCTTGTTTTCTTCAGTTTCTTCTTCATTTTAATACCTGGTACCACTAAAAGTCCATTTGTTTGAACAAATATAATGATAATAAAAATAGCTGGTTCTCCATCCAGGCTTTAACTGACCTTGTCTTGTTGGAAAATCCAGTCATTGGAGACAGGAAAGAGTTTTCCAGCTGATGGAAGAAGACTGTTTTCAAGAGTAGCCCCAAACATGACCTGGTTCATTGGCCCTGTTCCACCCAGACTGAAACTACCCCAGATGGTCACTGATCCACCCCCATGTTTTACTGTAGGGGCAGACAGTCTGGTCTGTAGCTTCTCCAGGCTTCCTCCTAACCAGTAAGTTGGCTGGAGTGGACATCAACTGAAAACTGGATTCATCCCTGAAGAGAACCTTAGTCCAATCATCAACAGTCCAATCCTTGTGATCCCAGCAAAGAGTAACCGGCTTTCCTCTGCCTTTCCTTGATGAAGGGCTTCTTCCTGCCCTGTGGGACTTCAGACCAGCTTCAACAAGTCGCTTTCCAACTGTCCTTGCTGAACAAGTCCCATTTCTCCACAGTGTCCACTCATTTTTAAGGTCCCTGGAGGTCTGAGGACGATTCCTGACAGGAACGGATGAGTGACGGTCATCTGGTGGGTAGAAAGACGTTTCCTGACCAGCTAGCAGTTTGGTAGAACCATGTTGGGCTGTTTTTTCTTGGTGTAATGAACGGCTGTCTGGGAGATCTTCAGGTTTTCCGCTACCTGTCTCTCACTCATGATGGCTGCCTTTGTGGCTTCACATAACTCTTTAGTTTTAGGCCTGATGCGAGAGCTGACAGCTTCTGAGTTGTGCTACAGCTTGAATGTCAGCAGGAAACCACTCTAGGTCTTTGCATGTGCTGCTGAAGACATGAAATCTCCTCTTATAGACCCTGGAATACAATGAAGCTGAAGCAGGTCAGATAGGACATAAAGTATGATGGAATCAGCTGCAGTTAAAGTCCTGTTCATTGGATTCTTCAGGTAATAAACCTTTAGTGGTACCAGGTGTTAAAATGAACAAGAAATTGAAGAGAAGAAGGGAGGTCTAATCATTTTATCCATGACTGTATCTATATAAGTACTGGTTCTTACATATGCGGATATTCATATTGTAAAATAATAATATTGCACATATCAGTGGCACTGCACTGATATTTTTATGAGTAAAACTACTGATAGAAAAGTACTAATATTGCATAAGTTTTATCTATATTGCACAGATTCTTGTAGAAAATACTGGTATTGCATAGTTTCTTGTGTGTATTTAGAATAAATGATACTTCTTAGACTTTATAAACGTTCCAAATATTCCTAATACACAGATTTGAATGTGCTGATATTAATAATCCACTTACGAGCCTTAGATCCTTTCATGTTGGGATCCAGGAGAGACGACACCTCTGCAAACGGCATCTGGCTGCTGGACTCTGAGTTTATGCTGGAGTTTGGTTGCAGCTCCTGATTCTGAGACACATCTTCAGTCTGAACCGGAGCAGAAACCTGCATCTGAGGCTGAATGTGAGGCTGCATGCTGTGCATTTCCATCTGGTTCTGGTCCAGCGGAGCCTGAGCCTGGGTCTGAGGGAGGACTAATGTGTTTTCAGATAAACCCTGCAGGCCCAGTCCTCCCTGTGCTACACCGCTGGCTTGATCTGAAGCTACCTGGAAGATGCCCATGACCGGCTTCACCACAGTGAAAACCATGTTGCCCTGGGCATCCAGACCCACCACCCTGGTAGACGGGTCCATGTCTGCTGAAATGTTTCTTTTCTATCTACAGGAGGAGCTAATGATCAGATCAGGTTACCTCAGAGGCCCATGTACTGTTCTGAAATGCTTTTGGTTGAAGCCGACTCCCTCTATTGTCAGGTAAAACCTCCCACACACTCACAACATTTCACTTTCTTTGTCCAGATAAATGACGCTTAGAATCCCTCATGGCAGCATCATACAGGAAGTTTCTATCTGAAAAAAAAGAGTAAAATCATGGTTAATGCCTGAGGTTTAAAAAGTTTCTTTAGCTTTAAAACTGAAATTCTGCACATCAACAAAGTAAAACACTGACATTATTTCTAGAGTTTACACACTGATGCAGTATGGGTAGTAGCTGCACTGATACCTGACTGAAATTCTGCACGTATGAATTCTAATGAAGTCAGTATTTAACTGTAATCTTCAATATAGTGAACACATAGTTAGACCTGGGATATTCTGGGGTGTGTATATGTATTTATAATGAATTATATCTTTAGATAAAGTGAAATATGTCTTAATATGTTGGGAAATAGCTCAATATACATCATCCAGACACTTGGGTTTAAATAGGAACAAATAACAAACCATGAGCATGTTGCTGCTGCTAATCTCTCCATAGGGATTAAGGTGTGAATGTATGGAGCTCTATAGTCGAGGTTTATCATGCATGGAGGAATATGTGGTGCTCAGTGAAGAGACTTCAGCACCAAAGGAAAATCGCCAGTACAAAAATATCAGAGTTCACAATAAAAACTAATAAAAAAAAGTAGTTTTATTTTACTCAAGCGAAATAGGCATTTTTTTGTCCCTAAAATCATCAGAAATAACAGAGAATGCATAGATTTCATTGTCTTTACTGTACGTAGCCTCATCCTGTTTACCATTTCTACTGAGTATAGTCGAAATCATATTTCCCTTAACCCTCCTGTTGTCTTCATTTACGGGCACCAAAAAAACATTGTTCGTTTGTCTGACAAAATCCAAAAACTCTGCAAAAAATTCCCCAAATTTATAAAAATTTTAAGGAAATTTTAGAATTTTCTTCCTAAAGATTTTGCAAACTTTTAAGTTTCACTTAAAAGTTTTTTGTTTTTTTAAATCCCCAAATTTGGCAAGAAATAAAAATTTTAAAAATAATAATAAAAAAATGTAAATATTTTCAAAAAATGAATAAAAATCTTCCCAAAAAAATCTCAAAAATATCTATAGTGATTCCATATATATCAGTAAAAGTTCTAATATCTTCTTTAAGAACAGTCAGAAAAAAATCAACCAAAATCCAGCGAAATTCGCTGGATTTTAGTTGATTTGTGAATATTCTTAAAGAAACGTTTTTTTTAGCATTTCTTTTTTTGTACCAAAAAATGTTCAAAAATTTCCCCAAAATGTTGGAAACGTAGAAGTTTTCATTGTGAAAATATATATTTTTTTCTCCACATTTTCAAACTTTAAAATGGGTCAATTTCACCCGCAGGACGACACGAGGGTTAATGGACTGGTTAATATCATGTATTTCTAGAATATCTTTGTAATCACGCCCATGCAGGTCATTTTCACTACATATTAAATATCCATCCATTATCTATACACCGCTTAATCCTCACTAGGGTCGCGGGGGGGTGGAGCCTATCCCAGCTGACTCAGGCGAAGGCAGGGGACACCCTAGACAGGTCGCCAGTCTGTCGCAGGGCTACATATATAGACAAACAATCACTCTCACATTCACACCTACGGGCAATTTAGAATAATCAATTAACCTCAGCATGTTTTTGGACTGTGGGAGGAAGCCGGAGTACCCGGAGAAAACCCACGCATGCACAGGGAGAACATGCAAACTCCATGCAGAAAGATCCCAGGAAAGCTGGGACGCGAACCAGGGATCTTCTCACTGCAAGGCGAAAGCGCTAACCACTATGCCACTGTGCAGCCCACATATTAAATAGATATAGTAAAATATGCAATCATTGAAGCTAAAATGTAATGATGGTAATTATTTAGGAGAGTTAAAACCCAACTAATAAACTGTGCTGGGGGATAAATGCACACATGGAGGACATACAGGTCAGCTACAGCTGGTGACTCATGAAATGAATATGGTCAGGATGTCACATCTGATAAGAGGCTTTGATGAGGACGTCCTGAGGTTCCTCCAGGGATCACTGAGTCTGCTAGGAGACATTCTGCAGGCCTCAACATTCAAATCACTAAATGTACAGAAAACAAAGATGAAAAGTGGACAAAAGACTGCCAAAACGTGGCGATGCTGCTCACGAAAGGAGGCGAGAATCAGGGGATCATCAAACTTTGAACAGACCTATGTCACCTGTCGGGGAGGGAAAGAATCTTAATGCTTTCTGTGACAACTTCTTCTTGAGACCAGCTCAGTTTGGTGGAGACTAATCTGTGCAAAATAAATCTAGATGTTCGCTGAAAATCACTGACTCTGCTCCATTTTCCTTCTCTCTGATGTGTTCTGATTATTTGGTGTTCGACTAATTCAGTGAAGCAGCGCAATTAAAAAAATACCACAAGGTCAGTCCAGTCTTTACCTGTGGCTAAAAAAAAAGCCATAAAAACATACAATTAGATGGCATATTTTAATCTTCAGCAACAGATCAACCAGTTCAGTCATGAACAGATCAGTCAGAGCTGAAATAAATAGAAATAATTAGTTGAATAAAGTTTTAATAATTGATTCATTTACTCATTCTAGTTTCTCAAATGCCAGTATTTACTTGATTTTTTCTGTCATCTACAATATTTTCTGAGTATCAGACATAACCAATCGATTGGAACATGTCAGCTGAGGCCACAGAAAGTATTGATCTGGTTAACTGATTGATTTTAAGTCACTTCCACGGTTCAATTACTGCACACTGAGCTCATGTGGCTCAA
The DNA here is from genome assembly GCA_027123335.1 of Amphiprion clarkii. Lineage (NCBI taxonomy): Eukaryota > Metazoa > Chordata > Actinopteri > Pomacentridae > Amphiprion > Amphiprion clarkii. The sequence continues at coordinate 354,188 of CM049586.1, forward strand.
GAAATTATATTTTAGTCCTGTTTTGCAACAAAAATGGCTAAAACTGATCAACCAAGTGTGGTCTGTGGTCTGGAACTGACAATTTTACCACAGAAAATATAAAATAATGTTACCAGTGTGTGTGTTTCAGGGTTAACTGTGGCACCAGGAGACTCCAGTTAAACACCAAACAGTTCAGCTGCTCCTTGTTTGTGGTAAAACACTGCTGTCCTAAAGCCACACTGTCATCAGCTCCACTTTTCAGTTTGTTCTAGTTCTATTTTAAATCACTGTTGGCTTCATGGATCCGTGCGGCAAAACGCAAAACCTCTCCAGACGCATGACACAGCTCCATATGAAGGAAGTGTTAAATCTGAACCTGAGAAAGAACTAAGATCCAAGATAAGACCGGTAGAGGTTTATATTTATGTGTTTTCTCTCTGCTGTCTCAGCTGTGAGGATAAACCTGCATTTAAGACCAAACTTGGACTCTGTGTTCATGCAAGTTCAATGCATTTTTTAAAATTTTGCATGGACACAGAGTCCAGGTTTGGGCTTAACCCTCCTGTTGTCTTCATTTACGGGCATCAAAAAATATAGTTTCCTTGTCTGAAAAAAAATCAAAAAATTCAGCAAAAAAATTTCCCAAATTTATGAAAATTTGCAAAACCTTCAGGAAGAAAATTCCAATAATTCCTTAGAAGTTTCCCTTAAAAGTTTTATTTTAAAAAAAAAAATCCCCCAAATTTGGCAAGAAAATTCTTGTATTTTCAGAAAATGAGTAAAAATCTTGCAAAAAAAGTCCTAAAAATATCTAAAATGATTACATATATGTCAGCAAAACTTCTAATATTTTCTTTTTTTCCACCAAAAAATGTTCAAAGATTTCCCAAAAATGTTGAAAATGTGGACATCAGAAGTTTCACTGTGTTTTTTTAAAGCCACATTTACAAACTTTAAAACGGGTCAGTTTGACCCTCGGGACAACACCAGGGTTAACTGGAGTCTCCTGGTTCTCCTCAAAGCTTCAGTTCAGTTTAACCAAGTTTTAATGGAACCTGAAGCTCACATGAAGGCTTTGATTCTCGCGCCCAGCCTCCCTTTAAACGCAAAAAAACAACTAAAAAACACCGTCAGATATGAGCTTTATCCAGTTTATCTGTAATTCAGGGAATATTTGGTTCCCATCATGGTATATTCTGACTTCCAGCTGTAGCAAACCCCTGAGTTACAAGTTAAACACACAGAAATCACCCGCACCCTCACTAACTAACATCCATCATGGCTGCCGGACGCCGCTGCGGCTGTTTTCGGTCCAACGGGCCTAAAAACGAAGCTCAAAAACCGGACAAACGGCGGCGGTCCTGGTCGGGACACACCGGATTCTCCAGCCCCAGCCTCGGATGCAACTAGTGCCGGCTGTCCCACTCACCGAGCCGCCGCGGAGCTTCCTAGACGGACACTGATCCTAGAACGGTCCAGAAAGAAGCAGCGACATTTTTCCTTCTTCTCTGCTGCCGCTTCGGCGGGTTGCAAATCAGCTGTACGTGCGCTCCTGCCCCGGAGCCGTAATCCCACCTCTGATTGGTCGACGGACGCGTCAACCAGGCCATAGGTGATTTGTGATTGGAAAAGAGCGCTGTCAGTAGACGAGAGAAGGCGGTACTTCCGACTCAGCTTCCCTCAATACAAATGTATGAAGTTTAGTATTTATTAATTAGGTTTCTTGTCTTTTTTTTGTCTATTTTTAGGAGCTGTCGCAACAAAAAACTTGCTTTAAATTATTCTAAAATATAAATACACTTTAGGAGTGATCTATGCACTTATTACAGAAAATGCTAGACTTATTTTTGACTTAAAATAATGCCAAACAAGCATGTGGTGTAAATTGCTGAAATAAAACGCTTTGCTGTGTGTTTGTGATTATATGGGCACAGACATAGGAGAATAAATAATAAATACACTCTAATTTTAATCCAAAACTCTGTATTCTAAATAGTGCCCATATTATAAGATATAACCCAAAGAATAAAGAAATATCTTATTATTCATTATGCAAAAATAATAAATAAGACCTCTAAACTATCCATAAGATTAGTCAGATCCCACCAGTAGTTCATAAATGTCATCTCAATTAACCCTCCTGTTGTCCTCATTTACAGGCACCAAAAAATATTGCTTCCTCGTCTGAAAAAAAATCAAAAAATTCAGAAAAAAAATTCCCCAAATTTCAGAAAATTTGCAAAACCTTCAGGAAGAAAATTCCAATAATTCCTTAAAAATTTCCCTTAAAATCTTTATTTAAAAAAAAAAAATCCCCCAAATTTGGTAATAAAATTATTTTAATTATTTTCAAAAAATGAGTAAAAATCTTCTAAAAAAAAAAAAATCCTAAAAATATCTAAAGTGATTCCATAGATATCAGTAAAACTTCTAATATTTTGTATAAGAACATTCACATAAGAATCAACCAAAATCCAGTGAATTTCGCTGGATTTTGGTTGATTTTTATGTGAATGTTCTTAAGAAGCATTTGAAACATTTTTTTCCCCACCAAAAAATGTTCAAAAATTTCCCAAAAATGGACATCAGAAGGTTCACTGTGAAAATATATATATTTTTTTCACATTTTCAAACCCCGCAGGACGACACGAGGGTTAAAGCCAACTGTTTAGATTAATTTCAGGACAGTGTTGTCAGAGGGGAAAGTGTCCATTAGATGGAGCACTTTGGATAGTTTAAGCATCTTCTGCCCACCCGAGGCTCCATCCAGTGAACATCTGGGAATAAAACACATTAGATCAGGAGAAAGTCTCAGGAAACTCTCATTCTTGTGTTTTCATGATACAGATGTTTTTTAGTATTTGAAGAGAATAATATTTCCGTGTCTGATAGAAAATTATGTTGCAGCGTTGTGCAATAAAGAGACCATCTTTCACTCTTTCAAACCCACAACACAAAGCAGCTGAAGCAACATTTGACATTTTTCGTTTAAATTTATTTGGGTACAAATAAAAAAAAGTACAAAATAAAGCATAGAAAGTAGTAATTATGAAAACAATGACAATAACATAAAAGAAAAGGCAACAGTTAAATAATTCATTGTTTAACACGGTCATCTATCCTGTGTATCTACACACACCTGACATGTAACAAGTGAATCTTGGGTAAGAAAAGGCAAAGACCTGGGCCAGAAATGCACAAAAATCAAGATGACCACGTTTTTTTCCCTCAAATATCAGCATGTCATTAAAACAACCTCACTAAAAGAAACTGATGCTGGAACATTTTGACAGGAGGCCTTACACTTATTTTACATTTCCATTAGTTTAATATTGTCTCACCTTCTGTTAAAGTCCAAATAAAGACTCTTTTTTTATTTACATCATCACTGGGACGTTCACCTGGCCTTCAGGACAAGAACAGAGTTACAAAACCAGATTCACACATAATGAACAAACTACATCCTGCAGTCTGAGGGAGCTTCACATCGTCCTGAATGATGACAACAGAAGGAACTGAGCACGACAGCAAGCTACAGAACAGAACATGCACGGTACGTCCATCAGTCTGGAGGAGTTAGAACCCGCCAGCACCGTCACTCAGGGTCCACAAACAAGGAGACCTGTGGAGGCTTCCAGCTCCTGTCTGGTTGGTGTCCTCCGTCCTGTTTGGTTGGTCTCCTCCGTCCTGTCTGGTTGGTCTCCTCCATCCTGTCTGGTTGGTCTCCTCTGTCCTGTCTGGTTGGTCTCCTCCGTCCTGTCTGGTTGGTCTCCTCTGTCCTGTCTGGTTGGTCTCCTCTGTCCTGTCTGGTTGGTGTCCTCCATCCTGTCTGGTTGGTCTCCTCTGTCCTGTCTGGTTGGTCTCCTCCATCCTGTCTGGTTGGTCTCCTCTGTCCTGTCTGGTTGGTCTCCTCCGTCCTGTCTGGTTGGTCTCCTCCTTCCTGTCTGGTTGGTCTCCTCCATCCTGTCTGGTTGGTCTCCTCTGTCCTGTCTGGTTGGTGTCCTCCATCCTGTCTGGTTGGTGTCCTCCGTCCTGTCTGGTTGGTCTCCTCCGTCCTGTCTGGTTGGTGTCCTCCGTCCTGTCTGGCTGGTCTCCTCCGTCCTGTTTGGTTGGTGTCCTCCGTCCTGTCTGATGATCTACCGTCAGTCACTGAGAGATAAAAGTTCATTTGTACAGGGCTGAGGGTGGATGATCAGAGGAGGTTTCCCCTCCAGGCTCAGCTGGTTCGGTATTAGAGCTGGTGCTGGGAGTAGATGCGGTGTCGGCTCGGTGTCGGCTCAGTGTCGGCGTGTCCGCGGGGCCCCGGTGCCGGTGGTGGTGATGTAGAGGAGGGGCTGAGGCTGCCGGAGCAGGGGCCCTCGCTTCAGGTTGTTCAGGTTGGCTGTGGAGGACTCTGGATTAGAGCCTGTGGAGAGAGACGGAGGAACGAAGCTGAGTGAAAATATCACAGAAAAGGAAGCAGTGAAGTTAGTGGTGGTCCTCTACACATCCATGAAGCTGCTGCATGAAGCACTAAGCCGAGGCGTGGTTTGGTCACGTGATTCGTGCTGTTTGAAACAGGAAAGTGCTTCGAATGTCAACGAATCACCTGAACCCTAAAACATACTTTATCCATCATATAATCTGTATTTGCTCCAGTGTGAAATGACATCAGTGTGTATTATAGAGCATCATGAATGTAGCAGCAGCGTTTACATGTTTCATAACTAAATATAAGTGGAGTACATAATGTTACAGACAGAGAGACCCAATAACAAACACGGTCTTCAATAGGTACGGTCATTATTATTGCTAGTAATATTATGATTATGATTATGATTATGATTATGATTATGATTATGATTATTATTATTATTATTATTAACCCTCCTGTTGTCTTCATTTATGGACACCAAAAAATATTGTTTCTTTGTCTGAAAAAAATCCAAGAATTCCGCAAAAAAAACCCCTGAAAATTTGAAAAACCTTCAGGAAGAAAATTCCAATAATTCCTTAAAAGTTTCCCTTAAAAGTTTAATTTTAAAAAAAATCCCCCAAATTTGGCAAGAAAATTCTAGTAAATATTTTCAAAAAATGAGTAAAAATCTTCCAAAAAATCCTAAAAATATCTAAAGTGATTCCATATATATCAGTAAAATTTCTAATGTTTTCTTTAAGAACTTTCACAAAAAAAAATCAACCAAAATCCAGTGAAATCCGCTGGATTTTGGTTGATTTTTTTGTGAATGTTCTTAAGAAACTTTTTTTATTACATTTCTTTTTTTTCCACCATAAAATGTTCAAAGATTTCCCAAAAATGTTGAAAATGTGGACATCAGAAGTTTCACTGTGAAATTATATATTTTTTCCCACATTTCCAAACTTTAAAATGGATCAATTTGACACACAGGACGACACGAGGGTTAATGTATCCACTAGAAACCATACAATCATCCAGCTGATCAGGAATGTGCACCGAGAATCAAATCCACAACAATCCATAAACCAATGAACAGGCCTCGACTGCACTTCATGTGTTGACCACTAGGTGTCATCCTGGAGCACTCTGTTATGAAGCTTCCAGTCATGAACCATGTTAGGATGAATCCTGGATCAGGGGGTTCACCTGTCTGCTGGCTGCTGGGAGGGGGCCTGACTTTGGCCAGAGGAGGGACCCCTCGGTACTGGGGCCTCAGCGTGGGGCCCTGGAGGCCCTGGAGGCCCTGGAGGCCCTGGAGGCCCTGGAGGCCCTGGAGGCCCTGGGGGCCCTGGAGGCCCTGGGGCTGGCCGTTGATGTGGAGATGAGGGTCGGATGTGCTGTCCAGAGGACGGAATCTCTGAGCTGTGGTTGTTTTGGTTTGAGGCAGCTGCAGGTGAGAAGAAGAAGGAATTATTATGTGATGGTCAGAGTGAGTTTACCCACAGCAGACACCCAGAATCACCGACAGCACAGACAGTGAACCCTCTTGTTGTCCTCATTTACAGGGAACAAAAAATATTGTTTCCTTGTCTGAAAAAAAAATCCGGAAAAAAATTTCCCAAATTTTTGAAAATTTGCAAAACCTTCAGGAAGAAAATTCCAATAATTCCTTAAAAGTTTCCCTTAAAAGTTTTATTTTAAATACAATCCCCCAAATTTGGCAAGAAAATTCTTGTAAATATTTTCAAAAAATGAGTAAAAATCTTCCAAAAAATCCTAAAAATATCTAAAGTGATTCCATAAATATCAGTAATCATTCCAAAAAATCAACCAAAATCCAGCAAATTTTGCTGGATTTTGGTTGATTTTTATGGGAATGTTCTTAAGAAACATTTTTAACATTTCTCTTTTTCCACCAAAAAATGTTCAAAGATTTCCCAAAAATGTTGAAAATGTGGACATCAGAAGTTTCACAGTGAAAATATATATTTTTCCACATTTTCAAACTTTAAAACGGGTCAGTTTTGACCCGCAGGACGACACAAGGATTAAACACACAGAGGGAAGGAAACAGAAACAAACAGTCCAGAGTCCTCCACAGCAACCTGCAGGTCTCAGGTAGGAATCAGTAGAACAAACTGATGGCAGTTAATGAGCAAAAACCTTAAGGGAACTATTCTGTTAACACCCAAACCAGCCACATTACTCCTCTTATAGGACCAGGCTACTGATAACACAGACTTTATGTGGCACCTGCAGGATAATAGATGTAGAGCAACAACATTCAAATTAATTCTACTAAAACGTCTTGTCTCTGTTTTTCTGTCTTGAAATAATAACTTAGAACCCAACACTCACTGCTTGACCAGTGACCTCAAAGGAGCGTGAGCGCCTCTTCTTGCGGCGTCCTTCAAAGTCCACCTCTCGAGGCGTTTGGTTCTTGGCCACCTGGCGGTTTCGTGGGCGTGTCCAGGTCACCTGCAGACCGGGTCCGTCCCCGGTGCTGCTGGACAGGTTGTCGTCTGAGGTGGCATGTCTCAGCTCGGGGCTGGGCTGCCGGCCGCGCCGCTTCGGCGGACCTCTAGGAGGCGCCTCGCTCAGAGAAAGGCTGCTTTTCTGCTTCTTGGGGTCCAGAGGAGACGGAGCCGGCGGTAACCGTAAGACGTCCACCTCCAGGGCTTTGGAGCGGCGGCGGGCTGCTTTCACTACGATGTTCTGAACTCCTTTTAGGATCTGCTGACGTTCTGAGGAGACGGACGGAGACAAAGATTTTAATTTATTCCAGATCTTACCCACTTTCATCTGCGCACAAGTACTGGTCAGAGATCTGGGAAAGTGCAGGTATTTAATGAGAACAGGTAAACTCTCAGTAGTATTGAAAAGGCAATAACATTCAGAACTGATAATCAGTTTGTAATTTCAATAAATATAAAGAAAACTCTGTTATATGATAATTACAGGCCAACATTCATCAGGAACATCTTTTACTGCGTAAAGTCTGGTGCTCAGACTGCAGGAAGGGCTCTGCTGGTTCAAACTAGTACAGATCTAACATGGTGAAGCAGCTTTTGGTGAATTATGCCTCCTACAGCTCTAACCGTCTCTAACTGGAGTTGTTTTAAACTAAGCTAAAGACGGCTCTTTTGGAGCCACTTGTCTGTACTCTATAAATGTTGGTCCTCTCTGTACTATTCATTTTGTACTTTAATGTTTAATTTCTATCTTCTCTCTGTCCTTTTAATTTTAATGTTTTAATCCTTTTGTTTTCTTTTTATACACTCCAAAGCTCCATGTTAATCAGTTTGCATTGAACCCGTAAAGAGCTACACAACTCCACCATGAATCAGCAATCAGGCCGGGACACCAACCACCGATCTTGTAGTTGAATTTACTCATTCAAAAATCTGACCATTTCGTGACAGAGGGATGTCAGTGCCGGCCTCGCTGCTCTCAGGTGAGGAGTCCAGGTGGCTGCTGACGCTGTGGCTGAGATGACTGAAGCTCAGGGAACTCTCAGGAACCAGAGGCTGCAGCTGTGGACAACATCAGAACAGACGGACACATCAGAACAGACGGACACATTAGAACAGACGGACACATTAGACGGACACATTAGAACAGACGGACACATCAGAACAGACGGACACATTAGAACAGACGGACACATTAGACGGACACATCAGAACAGACGGACACATCAGAACAGACGGACACATCAGAACAGACGGACACATCAGAACAGACAGACACATCAGAACAGACGGACACATTAGACGGACACATCAGAACAGACGGACACATCAGAACAGACGGACACAATAGAACAGACGGACACATTAGACGGACACATCAGAACAGACGGACACATCAGAACAGACGGACACATCAGAACAGACGGACACATCAGAACAGACGGACACAATAGAACAGACGGACACATTAGACGGACACATCAGAACAGACGGACACATCAGAACAGACGGACACATTAGAACAGACGGACAGACCAGCTTCATCAGTTCAGCTTGTTCTTGTTTATGAGTCACATCTACTGCATTTTCACAGAGAGAAGATCCAAGGAGGTGACGAAGTTTCAAACCTCAAACAACAATCTATAATTCTGTGAGTTTCTACACAGGAACCTGAGGAGAACTGCAGGATGTGAGAGTAATGTGTGAGTTTAATTCCAGCAGGGAGCCAGGCTGGTTGGAGTGAAAAACTGGACTCTATTAGTTCACAGCATGAGGAGTCTGAGATGAAGCAGGTAACTACCTCCTATAAGAATAACCTCACCTCTCTGTTGCCCTTCCCGTTAATGTGGATGGGAGGTGGAGTCATCACTGACGAGTTTTTCATCTGCCTGGCATGAGGGCTGCTTTTGAAAACTCTGTTATTGTCCCTGAAGGAGGAAAGAAAAGGAACAAAACTGAGAATCTAAGCATGTAGACAGAGTTGTACCCACAGTGATATTACTGTAACAGCAGATTTACAGTTCAGGCTCAGGCAGAATCGGAGGTAAGGTGTGTCTACGGATCTTAGCGTGACCTCTCCTGCTATCAGGACACGTGTTTCGTACGTTCTCCTGGTCTGAATCTACGTCCTGCATGTTGTCCCGGCCCGGACCAGGCAGGGTGATCCTGGGTAAAGATCCCTCCTGGAAACGGAAGCAGAGCAGCGTCAGTATTCATCTCAGCCTTCTGATTTAGATTTAATGAACTGATCTGTCCTCCTGCCATCACCTTGATGGTGTGTCTGGTGGTCACTTTGTCCAGCGCCATGGCTCTGTCCAGCTTCCTCTCATCCAGCTCCCTCAGGTACATGTCGTAGAGCTCCTGGAGGTGTGGAGGGACGAGCAGGCTGTGGTCTGGAACACACAAACTCATTCAGTTCATTACAGCAGACATTAACTACACCCAAAACAAAAAGCAGACAAGCTGCAGCTACTGATGAGCTTCTTCATCTCTGACCTTCACACTGTTTACATCACAGTATGTTAGAGGGAAGGTGGCATCAAGAAACGTCCTGTTTTCTTTGACCAGGAGTCCCCAAATAATCAGCTTATTACAACCACAGGCTTTGGCTTATAAAATGAAAAGATCAATGATCTTTCTAACCCTGTCTACAGCCCACAGACATGAACAACATTCCAGGTATTTCATACAGTTTTCAGCAAACTTTGGAGTGAAACACTGACAGCCTCACCATCAATGAACTGTCTCTGCTGCTGGATGATCTCGTCACACAGGTGTCTGTGCTGCTCAAAGCGCTGCACCACGAAGTTCTTCTGCCGGATGACGTTGTCTTTGAGCAGCGCGTGCGACTGCATCTCAGCGTTCTCGATCTCCAGCTCGTGGACCTTACAGAGGAGGCCCAGGACCTCCCGCTGCTCCTCTGAGCTGACCCTACGAGGCAGCAGCTCCTCTAGGCGTCGAGCTCGATCACGGAGCTCCACAAACCTGCGCTCCAGCAACGCCTTGACAGAAGAGATAAAGAACTAGTGAGATCTTTGATTCCAACTGGTGCCTCGTACAGTCCAGGATCACAGCCAAAGCAAGACGCTGCAGAGCTTTATTTTCTTACCTTCTGCTTCTGGATCTTCTTCTGCTCGGCCATGAGCGTCACCAGGTTTTCTCGAGCCATTGCCACCTCCTGGGTTTCAGTGCTGTCTGGAGGAGACTCTGGGGAATCAGAGTCCTTCTCGCTTTCATCCTTATTGACGCTTTCCTTCCTTCTCTCTGCGCGCCACTTCCTCCTGCGTCGACTCCGTTCCTGCTCCCAGCTGGAGGATAAAAAACAAAACCACTGCAATTACATGTCATCTGGTTTATTATTTAAAGCTGGTTTCTTACAATCAGTTCACTAAATATTCAAATAATCATCTTGCTTATAAAATATTGTCTGTAAACAATCAAATCCATAATTAAGTCTCATTAGGGAAACTAAACGAGAGGAGCAGCACTAAGTAGAAGCACGGTCGCTATGGTTACCTGCTGTGTAAAACACTTTGTACACATATAAACTAGACCTGCGGTTCACCTGTTGACCTGCTATAAAGATTCATACAAATCTCTATACATTAATGTCAGGGAACTTTCTAGATGATGATGCTGTTAGTCAGTTTTTATAACAAGGAAATATTACAGAACTCCTGAACACTGACTCTGCAATGGTTAGAAGGTGTTTGGAGGTGTCCATCTGGATCTCCATGTTGCTGTTTTCCAGCTCCATCAGGCTCTTCCTGATCTCCATCTGCTGGCGGAAAGCATCCAGAAGCTGCTCCCTCAGCTGATTCATCTCTGCCCGGCTGGAATGAGCCTGGACCTCGGCTAGACGCGGGGAAAGATTTGGAGCAGACAGAAAACAAACCGTTACTATCGGGTAGCTTCATTTAGCAGATATTCCTCATGTACTGGAGGAGAACTTTACCTTGGACGTTGCGGATGTCAGCCCGGTCTGAGCTGAGCTGACGGCTTGCTTGATCTGCGATCTTCTTCTTGAGCCGCTGGATCTCACAGCGCAGGTCTGAGATGATGCTGGTGTACTGAGCGATGTGGTACGACACGTTTATCAGGTTCTTCTTCACCTGGTGAAGAGAAAGAATACTTAGAGACGCTCATGGATCTGGAAGCTTCACACTGAAGGTTGCATTTTCCAGCAGCAACCAGCTAAACCTGTTGCTTTTGGTACCTGACTGCTTTATTGTTAGTACAAGTTTTACAATCAGTAATAAGAAGCTCATCACTCAGTATGAAATCATCAAACGGTTTCCAAATGTCCACGTGGATTTCCAGCTTGTCTTTTAAAATATGTGTTATTCTCTCCATGGACTTATTCTTTATCCAGGCTCTAACTGTAGCTGCAGAAGTTTTCTCCCAGTTAAAAACTATTAATAACTTTGCTTGCAATACTGAGAAATCAATAAATTGACATTGTTTGGATCTCAGATTGAGATCTGGTGGATATAAATGTAGATTAATATTTTAGAGTATAGTGGAATATTTACAGACAAAATGGATCCCATCTGGCTGCAGAAGTGAAGTATATTTTTAAGAAATATAATTGAGCATTTTGTTGTTAAAACCTTCTGTTAAATCGGTAAAACAGATAAGAATCTAAAACATTAATCATGTGTTCGGAGCTCACCCGTGTTCGGATGCTTTTGGCACGGTCAGCGTATGTTAGCGTGTTCCGGGACTCCTCAAACGCCACGGAGGCGGGGCTGATATGTGCGATCATGACCGTTCGGCTGTTCCCACCCAGGGAGTCCTATTGGTTAAAATGAGACAGAGAGTGATGAATGTAACAGCAAAAACATTAACAACCACAGCTGGCCCACTATAAACGTTTAACTTTGTTTCAGCTGCTGTACCTTCAGGAGGCGGGTCAGCTTGCTGTCCCGATAGTTGACGTATTTGTTTCCGTTCTTATCACTCAGAGCGTTGATGCAGTTTCCCAAAGCCAGGAGGGAACGGTTGATGTGAGCTCCTTCCTTCAGCCGCTGACCTCGATTCTGAGTCTGATACACAGAGAACAAGCTGAGGAAAATAAAATGCTTTTCAAAGCTTTATACCCTTTAACCTGGCAGAAAGATAGACGAAGAGAAATACAGAATAACATGCAGCAAAGAGATCAGAGTAGACTTTTACCAGAGACAGTGCAGCTATATGGACAAAGAAAAAAATCAAAAGGCTGATTTAGAATAATTTCAGTTACTTTGCTGAGAGACTTTTTCATTGTCCACAAATCAAGAGTCAAGAATCCGTAAATTAGACTCCACTTGCTGGGTTGTTTGTTTACTGCAGGGTGGTTTGTTTACTGTTGGGTCATTTGTTTACTGTTGGTTCGTTTGTTTACTGTTGGGTCATTTGTTTACTGCTGGATTGTTTGTTTACTGCTGGGTGGTTTGTTTACTGCTGGTTCATTTGTTTATTGCTGGGTTGTTTACTGCTGGGTCATTTGTTTACTGTTGGGTCGTTTGTTTACTGTTGAGTCGTTTGTTTACTGCTTGGTCGTTTGTTTACTGTTGGGTCGCTTGTTTACTGCTGGGTTGTTTGTTTACTGCTGGTTCATTTGTTTATTGCTGGGTTGTTTACTGCTGGGTCATTTGTTTACTGCTGGATTGTTTGTTTACTGTTGGGTTGTTTGTTTACTGTTGGGTCATTTGTTTACTGCTGGGTCATTTGTTTACTGCTGGATTGTTTGTTTACTGTTGGGTTGTTTGTTTACTGTTGGGTCATTTGTTTACTGCTGGGTCATTTGTTTACTGCTGGGTTGTTTGTTTACTGTTGGGTGGTTTGTTTACTGCTGGTTCATTTGTTTATTGCTGGGTTGTTTACTGCTGGGTCATTTGTTTACTGTTGGGTCGTTTGTTTACTGTTGAGTCGTTTGTTTACTGCTTGGTCGTTTGTTTACTGTTGGGTCGCTTGTTTACTGCTGGGTTGTTTGTTTACTGCTGGGTCATTTGTTTACTGCTGGGTTGTTTGTTTACTTCTGGTTCATTTGTTTATTGCTGGGTTGTTTGTTTACTGTTGGGTTGTTTGTTTACTGTTGGGTCATTTGTTTACTGCTGGGTCATTTGTTTACTGTTGGGTTGTTTGTTTACTGTTGGGTCATTTGTTCACTGTTGGTTCGTTTGTTTACTGTTGGGTCATTTGTTTACTGCTGGATTGTTTGTTTACTGCTGGGTGGTTTGTTTACTGCTGGTTCATTTGTTTATTGCTGGGTTGTTTACTGCTGGGTCATTTGTTTACTGTTGGGTCGTTTGTTTACTGTTGAGTCGTTTGTTTACTGCTTGGTCGTTTGTTTACTGTTGGGTCGCTTGTTTACTGCTGGGTTGTTTGTTTACTGCTGGTTCATTTGTTTATTGCTGGGTTGTTTACTGCTGGGTCATTTGTTTACTGCTGGATTGTTTGTTTACTGTTGGGTTGTTTGTTTACTGTTGGGTCATTTGTTTACTGCTGGGTCATTTGTTTACTGCTGGATTGTTTGTTTACTGTTGGGTTGTTTGTTTACTGTTGGGTCATTTGTTTACTGTTGGGTCATTTGTTTACTGCTGGGTCATTTGTTTACTGCTGGGTTGTTTGTTTACTGTTGGGTGGTTTGTTTACTGCTGGTTCATTTGTTTATTGCTGGGTTGTTTACTGCTGGGTCATTTGTTTACTGTTGGGTCGTTTGTTTACTGTTGAGTCGTTTGTTTACTGCTTGGTCGTTTGTTTACTGTTGGGTCGCTTGTTTACTGCTGGGTTGTTTGTTTACTGCTGGGTCATTTGTTTACTGCTGGGTTGTTTGTTTACTTCTGGTTCATTTGTTTATTGCTGGGTTGTTTACTGCTGGGTCATTTGTTTACTGCTGGATTGTTTGTTTACTGTTGGGTTGTTTGTTTACTGTTGGGTCATTTGTTCACTGTTGGGTTGTTTGTTTACTGTTGGGTCGTTTGTTTACTGTTGAGTCGTTTGTTTACTGCTTGGTCGTTTGTTTACTGTTGGGTCGCTTGTTTACTGCTGGGTTGTTTGTTTACTTCTGGTTCATTTGTTTATTGCTGGTTGTTTACTGCTGGGTCATTTGTTTACTGCTGGATTGTTTGTTTACTGTTGGGTTGTTTGTTTACTGTTGGGTCATTTGTTCACTGTTGGGTCGCTTGTTTACTGCTGGGTTGTTTGTTTACTGCTGGGTCATTTGTTTACTGCTGGGTTGTTTGTTTACTGCTGGTTCATTTGTTTATTGCTGGGTTGTTTACTGCTGGGTCATTTGTTTACTGCTGGATTGTTTGTTTACTGTTGGGTTGTTTGTTTACTGTTGGGTCATTTGTTCACTGTTGGGTCGTTTGTTTACTGCTGGGTCATTTGTTTACTGCTGGGTTGTTTGTTTACTGCTGGGTCATTTGTTTACTGCTGGGTTGTTTGTTTACTACTGGTTCATTTGTTTATTGCTGGGTTGTTTACTGCTGGGTCATTTGTTTACTGCTGGATTGTTTGTTTACTGTTGGGTTGTTTGTTTACTGTTGGGTCATTTGTTTACTGCTGGATTGTTTGTTTACTGTTGGGTTGTTTGTTTACTGTTGGGTCATTTGTTCACTGTTGGGTCGTTTGTTTACTGCTGGGTCATTTGTTTACTGCTGGATTGTTTGTTTACTGCTGGGTGGTTTGTTTACTGCTGGTTCATTTGTTTATTGCTGGGTTGTTTACTGCTGGGTCATTTGTTTACTGTTGGGTCGTTTGTTTACTGTTGAGTCGTTTGTTTACTGCTTGGTCGTTTGTTTACTGTTGGGTCGCTTGTTTACTGCTGGGTTGTTTGTTTACTGCTGGGTCATTTGTTTACTGCTGGGTTGTTTGTTTACTTCTGGTTCATTTGTTTATTGCTGGGTTGTTTACTGCTGGGTCATTTGTTTACTGCTGGATTGTTTGTTTACTGTTGGGTTGTTTGTTTACTGTTGGGTCATTTGTTCACTGTTGGGTTGTTTGTTTACTGTTGGGTCGTTTGTTTACTGTTGAGTCGTTTGTTTACTGCTTGGTCGTTTGTTTACTGTTGGGTCGCTTGTTTACTGCTGGGTTGTTTGTTTACTTCTGGTTCATTTGTTTATTGCTGGTTGTTTACTGCTGGGTCATTTGTTTACTGCTGGATTGTTTGTTTACTGTTGGGTTGTTTGTTTACTGTTGGGTCATTTGTTCACTGTTGGGTCGCTTGTTTACTGCTGGGTTGTTTGTTTACTGCTGGGTCATTTGTTTACTGCTGGGTTGTTTGTTTACTGCTGGTTCATTTGTTTATTGCTGGGTTGTTTACTGCTGGGTCATTTGTTTACTGCTGGATTGTTTGTTTACTGTTGGGTTGTTTGTTTACTGTTGGGTCATTTGTTCACTGTTGGGTCGTTTGTTTACTGCTGGGTCATTTGTTTACTGCTGGGTTGTTTGTTTACTGCTGGGTCATTTGTTTACTGCTGGGTTGTTTGTTTACTGCTGGTTCATTTGTTTATTGCTGGGTTGTTTACTGCTGGGTCATTTGTTTACTGCTGGATTGTTTGTTTACTGTTGGGTTGTTTGTTTACTGTTGGGTCATTTGTTCACTGTTGGGTCGTTTGTTTACTGCTGGGTCATTTGTTTACTGCTGGGTTGTTTGTTTACTGCTGGTTCATTTGTTTATTGCTGGGTTGTTTACTGTTGGTTCATTTGTTTACTGCTGGTTCATTTGTTTATTTCTGGGTTGTTTACTGTTGGGTCATTTGTTTACTGCTGGATTGTTTGTTTACTGCTGGGTTGTTTGTTTACTGTTGGGTCATTTGTTTACTGCTGGGTCGTTTGTTTACTGCTGGGTTGTTTGTTTGTTTACTGTTACTAATCTGATTAGATCACATCACTCAGTCCTGATCCAGATTAGCAGAGTTCAAACCTATAAATAAATAAGACCAAAAACAGAAATAAACTCTGACTGTTTGTTAATTAGTTCAAAATAAGGATGATACTGTTACAAAAGAATACGTTGAGGTATTGAAAACACATTTTTGGGGGTCTTGCTGCTTCTTTCAGTTGTTGACGTGTTCCTACAATGACCAGTAGATGGCACTACCTCACATCTTTGGGGAATATGAACTAAATCAACTTTTCCTTTCACTAAGACTCTTCAGAGGTAAAGAAAATGCACTTTATCCCTCCAGTGACTGACTGCCTTCTGTTCTGCTTCCTAATGGAGGTCGCATGTAAAACTCATCAATAGTACGACTGAACCATTCAAACAGTCTCCATGGTGAAGAAGTGCTGACGATCAACGACCGTTTGTGTGTTAATCTGTGGAAGAACGAGGCGGTGACATGAGCAACACAGCGGGGATAGAAGCAGAATCAACCTAAAAAAGCCGAACAACAAACCCCAGCAAATGTTTTTCAGCATCGCTCGAGTGCTCAGAGCATTAAGGTCAAAGCAATAATAAAAGCCAGGAAATAAATGAGCTCACAGTCGGACTTCTGTTGTTTCTGCTTGGAGCCTCTAGACCAGAGACAAAACCCCACAGAGGACCTCAGCAGCTAAACTGCAGGAAAATGAATCCTTTGGAAACACAAAGGATTCATTTTAATCCCATTTATTCTCTGTAAGGTTTGCGTTTCATTGTCTTACTCTGCATGAGTCATTATCACTTTTCATTTTAAGATTTTACTCATTTGTCTTTCATCAGTAAAAGTAAAATCACTAAAATATTAATCACAGAACGGAAACTATTCATTATATGTGGGTGTTTTAAATGAAATTATCCTCCAAATACAAAGAGAAAGGAAAAGTGACAATATGGGGATTATGCTCATATTTTCAAAGGAATAAACTGATATTTTAGGTAGATAATGTTCTCTCTTCAGAAGGAGGAACATCCAGCTGGTTCCTGATGTTGTTAATGTGCAGGTCTGTTTTCATTCATCAAAGCTGTCATTTCAATAAAAAAGATGGACATTTTTCATTTAAATTTACCATCACATTGCATTTTATCAACTTTTAAGTTACTACAGCAGGTAGTTTCTACATTTATCTACCATCAAGTTATTCTGGTACAGAACTGAAGTATAATTTCAAAAGGAAAAGTGATCATTGCTGTTGCAGCTGGTAATTTTAATAATATTCTGTAATTTACTATTTCGTAGTAACCTCTAAGACAATCCATCATTCTCAAATCTGTATTTTTTAAAGTGGCTGATTTCTAACTAGCCGTCCAATCAATGACATGTGGAAATAAAAGGTGGAATGAAACAGAAAGTTTCTACCACTGCCAGTCACAGTTTTAACTTCTCTGAAGTTGCATAGAAGGATTATGTCACGCTGTAATGTGATCCCATAATTAAAAAACCATCTATAAAGGCTTTTATTAATGTCTCCTCTGGAGTAAATATGGTGTTCTCTGCTACAGCAGCGTCCTGAGGGAGCAGACTGCAGTTAACCCTCATGTCGTCCTGCAGCTCAAATCACCCGGTTTAAAGTTTGAAAATGTGGGAAAAATATAGATTTTCACAGTGAAACTTCTGATGTCCACATTTTCAACATTTTTGGGAAATCTTTAAACATTTTTTGGTTGAAAAAAGAAATGTTAAAAATATTAAGAACATTCACATAAGAATCAACCAAAATCCAGCGAACTTTGCTGGATTTTGGTTGATTTTTATGTGAATGTTCTTAAAGAAAATATTAGAAGTTTTACTGATATATATGGAATCACTTTAGATAGTTTTAGGATTTTTTTTGCAAGATTTTTACTAATTTTCTGAAATTATTTACACAATTTTCTTGCCAAATTTGGTGGATTTTTTTTAAATAAAATTTTTAAGGGAAACCTTTAAGGAATTATTGAAATTTTCTTCCTGAAGGTTTAGCAAATTTTCAGAAATTTGGGGGATTTTGTTGCTGAATTTTTGGATTTTTTATAGACAAGGAAAGTATATTTTTTGGTGCCTGTAAATGAAGACAGCAGGAGGGTGAAAGTTATCTGAGTGCAGGCCGACCTGTGAAGCTCTAATAGTCCAGAGCTACATATACGTGATGAATGTCCTCATACAGGCCTGGAAGGAGACGGCATGTAATGGGTACGTTAGCCGAGTCTTACAACTTGAGTTTGTCAGAGAAGCACCTGTCCAGAGTAAATGCACCCCCATGGATCATATATGCAGACTACCTGTGTCACCACCAATCAGACTCCTTCTGACGGAATGCGTGCACACACCTGTGCTGCTCGTTCGGAGCCGGCCAGGTCGATCATGAAGAGGCGAGCGAAGCGGACCTCCTGCAGAACGTCTCGACAGCGGCTCTGCTGTTTGACGGCCACCTGCAGCACGGCGTGGGAGCGAGACGACGTCTGATTGGCTGCCGTCGGCTCCTGGGTGCGCTGCTTGTTGCCCTTCATCAGCAGTTCCATGATCTGGAAACACACAGGCAGACGTGTTTATGGTTGGTGTTTTTATTTAAATAAATCAGTCGTGCAAAGGCAGACGGGTGATAAATTAAAGGAAAAAGCAACATGAAGTGTCTCAGTAAGGTGTTGGGCCCCGGCATAATGCCAGGACAGCTTCAGGGCTGCCTGGCTTTGATTCTCCAAACCTCTGGAACTCTACTGGAGGGAGAAAACACCATTCCAAATGATATTCCCTCATTTACTGTAAGTGATATTGAGCCTGTTGGTCTAAAATCTATCATATATGGTGACTGTGAAGGCCATAGTGTATGATGTACATAATTTTCACACTCATAAACCATTCAGTGGCCTATGGATGAGGGAATCTGCACCTGAGAGGGACCTCACTGATAGAAATGTTTGATCATAGGATAGAAGTGATCATTCTTAACAACACTGTATTGATTCACAGTGACCCTTTGCTCTAGATACATGGAGAAAAAGATGATAGATAGACAGGTATACAGATAAATGGACAAAAGGAGCCAAATTCTGCCCACAAAATTCCCTCCACAGGATAACAGACATCAGATCCCCTCGTTGTTGGGGTTAAACATTCAGTTTTTCTCATTTAACCCTCCTGTTGTCTTCCTTTATGGGCACCAAAAAATATTGTTTCCGTGTCTGAAAACAATACAAAAATTCAGCAACAAAATTCCCCAAATTTCTGAACATTTGCAAAACCTTCAGGAGGAAAATTCCAATAATTCCTTAAAAGTTTCCCTTAAAAGTATTATTTTAAATAAAAAAATCCCCCAAATTTGGCAAGAAAATTCTTGTAAATATTTTCAAAAAATTAGTAAAAATCTTCCAAAAAAATCTGAAAAATATCTAAAATGATTCCATATATATCAGTAAAACTTCTAATATTTTCTTTAAGAACATTCACATAAAAATCAACCAAAATCCAGCAAATTTTGCTGGATTTTTTTGTGTGACTTTTCTTAAGAAACATTTTTAACATTTCTTCTTTTTTTCAAACAAAAAATGTTCAAAGATTTCTCAAAAATGTTGAAAATGTGGACATCAGAAGTTTCACTGTGAAAATATATATTTTTCCCACATTTTCAAACTTTAAAATGCGTCAATTTGACCCGCAGGATGACACGAGGGTTAATTGGTCAACCATCTAAATGAGCTTTTCTCACCTCCTGAGCGTTGATGGTCGACACCTCTGTGATGCCGGCCACCTGGATCACCCCCTTAGAGTCTTCTCTTAGGTCTAAGAATCCAGAGGACGGGTTCAGCAGGTCACGGATCATCTCATTGTAGATCTAACAGATAGAAACACAAATGTCAGCTGGATGTAATAAAAACTCTAAAGTTGTGTTCAAAAGGACACAGACACATCAGCTGGGAAAATGTTTCTGACCTGAAGGCTCCATTCATGCTTTCAGGCCTCCTACAGACTGAATCCTGGTACAAAAACATCAAGTGCTATATTTTCACCAACTTGCCATTAAGAAACTTCAGCTTTCTGGGTGGCAGGCTGTCATCATGCTAGTGTCAGTGGTCCTCTTTCACAGGGAGAACATTCAGGAGACTTCCCGGGCTGACGGAGATGGAGCTCTGAAAGCACCCGGCAGGAAGTGATGTCCTGGAAAGTGACCGCTAGGTCGCAGTCTGCCAGGACCTTTTACATCTAAAGACCTTTTTATTTGTCGAGCTGACCCGGACCACTAACTCTGAAAGGAGGATGCTTTTACTGACTCTGACGTTTGGATGTTTGTTCTGTTACTCTTTCCATCTGAACTCTCTTGTTGACGGTGAAGTTTAACCCTCCTGTTGTCCTTATATATGGCCACCAAAAAATACTGTTTCCTTGTCTGAAAAAAATGCAAACAATAAGCAAAAAAAATTCCTCAAATTTCAGAAAATTTGCAAAACCTTCAGCAAGAAAATCCCAATAATTCCTTGAAAGTTTCCCTTAAAAGTTTTATTTAAAAAAAAATCCCCCAAATTTGGCAAGAAAATTCTTGTAAATATTTTCAAAAAATGAGTAAAAATCTTCCAAAAAAATCTTAAAAATATCTAAAGTGATTCCATCTATGTCAGTAAAACTTCTAATATTTTCTTTAAGAACATTCACACAAAAATCAACCAAAATCCAGAGAAATTCGCTGGATTTTGGTTGATTTTTATGTCAATGTTCTTAAGAAACATTTTTAACATTTCTTTTTTCCACCAAAAAATGTTCAAAGATTTCCCAAAAGTGTTGAAAATGCGGACATCAGAAGTTTCACTGTGAAATTTTCCACATTTTCAAACTTTAAAACAGGTCAATTTAACCCGCAGGACGACACGAGGGTTAATGTTCATTCATCCAACAGCTGCTGAGGAGTCGTTCCTATTCATTTTCTCCTCCCATTAAAGCTCCTCCATGTGACCGAGCTGACAAACCAGAATAAACACTGAAGAAAGGAGGGCGTCAGCGCATGTCCACATGAAGAATGGTGTCTTTTTTTATCCATACATGTTATATTTAGGTGTTTCTGTGCACATGTTGCAGCGACTGCACACGTGAAAGAGATGGGAACAAGAAAAGGAGCAGATGTGTGCACTTCGCTCAGCTAGCTATAAAATGACGTTTAACCTCTTTGTGGAGAGGCAGTGGTGGAAACGGATCACACCCTGGAAACAGCAAACACACACTAAAACACACACTTCCACTTCCACCCAGAGAGCTGCTAAACAGCTGAGCTTCAATAAAACTGTCAGTCTCTGAACGTAATGGTAACGTGTGGCTCTGGAAATGCAAAGCTCCCTCCCAAGACAACAAGTGCTTACATGGTGCTATTTTCATTTTCTGTTGAGGGCTGACTGTTCTTTTCAGATCTGCTCTTTTTATGCAAAATTCTATTCATCATCTGCCTCATTCTTCCTGCCTTTGTCATCATCATTTCTTTTTCTCATTTTCCCATCCTTTCCTGACAGCCTTGAACAGTTCTGAATAAAACAGACTCATTCTTCTATATATTCATGACGAAATCTTTTTAAGAAGAGCAAAGAACAGAAAATCGATGGTGGATAAATTGTTCACTTAATATAAATCCAACATAATAAATACAATAAAAAGATTATCTCTAAGGCGGTCAGTACCAAAGGTTTTCAATTCTAAATATACCTGTATTTTAAAAAAAAAAACATGTGGCTTGCTCTGTGTGAGGAGAGAAGTGTAAGTGAGAACTTTAAATTGAACAGTCTTGTAAGTTATAAAAACGGACCTTTTAAAGCAGCAGGGATACAGAATCCCAGCAGCGAGGCCCAGTTACTGCTGCTGTTAAAGCCTTTGCCAGTAAACAGGCTGAGCTCTACCTGTTGGTAATGAGACGTGGAACCACGGCCAGAAAGCAGCATCATTATCCTGAGGTTTTATGTTTTCCTCATCATCCTCTGACAAACACAGATAATCACTGAGCTAACAGCAGAAGATCACGGTTTCTGTGCAACAAAGGCATCTATACAGCCAGTACTGTTACTCAGTGAGCTGTTTCTCACCTGGTCTAAGCTACAGGGATGTTGAGGTGAAAAATGACAGCATTTTGAGTGATGGTCTGATTACTTCATTACTGCCGTCTCCTCATTATATCCTCAGTAAATCTAAAAAACAAAGTCCATCTCCTGACGCATCCAGCTGACCTGAAACATTAATGCTAATGCTCTATAAATAATGCTAACGAAGTCTGACTAATCTGATGTTTTCATCACTTCGTGTTCCCTCATTTCACCTGAAAGTTGCCCTTGAACACTACAGCTGAGAGCTCGTCAGCTAATGAATGATAGAAAAGTACTTTCTGTGATGGCTCTGGGATAAATAGGTATCAGTAGTCTGTTTGGGTTTGCAGAGATTCTCCTGGCTCAGAACAGACATTTTGGGGATGACCTCCAAGACAATAAGCATCATCATCATCATCATCAAGTCTGTTTACCTCATTCTACAGACATCTGTATATTTTGTAGTTATTTCTGGCCGTGTGATAAACTTTAATGTGTATTAGGTTTATATAAATGAACCCTATGACCTCTAGGCTATGTTAATTACAATCACACTGCCTTTATCTTAAAGCTCTTGATCATGATGACGGCTAGCCCGACAGTCTAGTCTATCGAGATCTTTCATGATTTCATGTGATATTTCCTGTTTGTTCTTGTTGCTGTAGCCTATACATGAAGTAAAAAATCACATTATGAACCTGTTATGTTTTTACATGTACTGTGGTCTCTGGCGGGGGTCACGTTCCAGACCCCCCGATAGACCAAAATCTGCAAAGTAGCGACCATATTCATTTATTATTTATAAATATTTTAAGGCTTTATAAACCCTCCCCACACACCACAGAGCAACACAATGAGCATCAGACATCCGTGAAATGGAGGCCAGATACTGAACGCTATGCATTATATTTAGATGAAATATTCTTTTAATATGTTTTAATTATACAGTTTTATATTTTTTTTATATATTTTTACAGATTTTTAGGCTATAGAATGCTTATTTTACTGCAAAACTGATTAAAATAATGTAGTGATCATAGAGCCGGTCTACGGCTGAACTGTGGTGCTGCAATGCATCATGGGAGTCGCAGTATTGGGGGTTTAAATGTCATTATTGTGGTTCTTGTCAGTGTTCCAGTGTTAGTAGTGTTTGTGTTTTATTGTGTTTTTGTGGTTTAGTCACCCTAGTTAGTTTGGTTCAGTGTTTTGTTGTCAGGACCGTGATGTGAAGTGTGTTTGATCACTTCCTGCTCTCTGAGTGTCAAAATAAAAGCATCTGCCAGTTGCAGACAGCATAAAAGGCAGTTGTCCTTTCTCCAACGTCATTTTCAAATCAGCTCTCCACAATAATGTGCATATATATATATATATATATTGCAAAATCATTTAATATAGTGAAAATCTGCGATACCAAAAAGCAATTTAAAAATCTGTGATACAGTGAACTGTGACATGGCGAGGGACTACTGTATCTCAGCATGAAATACTGGCAGTGGAGACATGTATTTTTTTAATTCTGCAGGTGAGAATGTCTGGGATCTGTTAATATCATACCCATGATGGTGGAATACTGCATGACTTGAAAGAAATTGGATAAAATAAGTGCTTAATGCAAATGAATGCCATTATTTTATTTACTGAAGTATAGACAGAGAGCAACCTACGTACAGAGGTGGCAGACCAGACAAATGTTTGCATAAACATTAGCATATGTATGCAATTAACTTTGCTGAAACTCTAATTATGTTTTTCTTGTGGAGACATCATCCCACAGACAAACACCTCGCATTGTTAGAAAGGTCGAGTCGTGCTGCTTCAAGGCGGCTTATTTGTATAGCTCCTTTCAACAACCAGACAGTTTAATTTGTTTAAGGTAACTGCAAACCAACATTATGATAATAAATAAAAGAAGGTGGCAAAAGCTACATATAACAACCTTCATCTGTGTGTGGTCTTTCTACAGAACTGTGGATAAGGAAGCCGGTCCAGCTCATTTCAGATGGAACATGGACCCCAGCCAGAAGTAAAGTGACACCAGTAGGATCTGCCTGCACTTGGCATTGGCTAGCAACCTCAGATCTTATCAGTGTGGAGAGATGACGGCAAAAGAAGAACAAGTCCTAATTGTGATGTGGACAGAAGCAGAGATGCGTATCTGCAGTGGCTTCAGATGTGAAGAAATCAGCACAAATTTCAAAGTGAGCAATCGAGTTAATGAGTGTAACGTTGTGAGCCCCGCTGCAGGGCGTTTAAAGAGCGTGACACTGCTGAAGCTCTAACTGGAGGATTCTGTGAGCTGGAGATGACAACACGTCTTACCTCCAGATAGGACATGGAGACGCTGTAGAGCATGTCGTCACTGGTCTCCTCGATGGCACGGAACAGATCATTCAGCGTTCGAACGTAGATGCCCGGCTCCTTGTCTGTCCCTAACATGGTGTACGTCTTCCCACATCCTGGAACCACAACAAAGCAAATTAAAACTCATAATCCACTTTATATGTTTAGCACCAAAGACAGACAGAATTAGCTACTAGCTGGTGGAAACAGTGCAGAAATTGGAAATTAAAGTGCTCAACATTTCCTTTAGGGTTTGGTGAAGTCCAAAATAGTTTAAGAATAAGGTGAATATTGGCTGTTTTTTCCACAAAAACTTTATTAGGTGATAATATGTCAGTCTTGTAGTCCTGAAGATAAAAATACAATTAATGCAGCTTTAAAAATATACACTGATGAAAGAACCAGCGTGAATCAAACCACCTCATTTCCATAGCTAACCATGTTTACTATTAAACACGGCTAAATGTTCAGGACGTTGTGTCTTAATCTGTCCTTGGCAGACACACTAACTGCTACAACCCTGTGTTTACTTCTCCACAAGAGTGGACAAAGAGCTGAGTCTCTGAGGCAGATGGGCAGACAGGAGGAGGAGAAGTCGGAGAAACATGGAGGCAGATGGGTAACTCCACGGAGCCGGAAAGCTCAACTAGTCTTTGACAGTTTGTCTCAACCCACTGGACATGTGGGAGGCAGAGCGTGACTCATTTTCTAATCACACCTGCGGCTAAAATTAAAAACCAAAACAGATGTGAACATGATGTCTCAACCTTTTCCTCGCAGCGCTCACTGACTCAGGCTGACCGCAGGTTAAGGGTTGGGAAGGCAACAGGTAATCGGTGGACGATGGACCGAAATTCACACAGAGAGAGCGCTGAGTAATCTACCCGACACACACTCTCCAAAACAAACCTGTGGGTCCATAGGCAAACACAGTGGCATTGTAGCCTGAAATGAGGCCTTCAATCAGCCCTCTGGTTGTAGCTCGGTACACCTCCTCCTGCACAGGAAGAAGCAAATAAACTCACAGGATGCACAGGATAAATGAGCTGTACATAAATAGCGAAGGAACAAAAATAAAAAACATGTATCACTTGTTTGATTTTATTTTTGAACTTCTACTTGTGACTAACCTGACTGGCTGAGAAGTCAAACGCCACGTCGAACATGTACGTCTTCTCCCTGGAGCGGTTGGCACGCAGGATGTCATCTGGGTCCTCCATAGGGTCCATCAGGACCACCACCTAACGCCCGAGAAGAAGGCAAAGCGACAGGAAAGACGGACAGAAGAATGAAAGAAAAAGAGGAGAACACAGCATGAGTAGAAGGTTAGTCTCAAATCAACATCTGAACAGCAAATTAGCTCGATAATGAGTCTCTTGTTAATCACTGTGGAAGGCTGAGGTAACGAGGAAATGTGTTTTCAGTGAGGTGAGGTGAGGTTTATCTCAAATGTGTCGCTAAAGGTAATGATGAAGCTGAAATCATACTGAAATGCCTGATACTCTGCCATGCAGATTCTGATGCATCACAGATCAGATAATTAGTCTCACCATGAAGTAAAGTTATCATTTACATTCAGCCTTTAAACAACAAAGTCTACCTGCAGGTTTGAAAGGTGGTTAAAAAATTCAGAAACTGAAAACAGAAAGAATGGTTGGATTTTTAACTTTCCAGTGGTCCTCAAGCTGTTCCATCTGAAACCTAATCTAAGCTTAAAATCATGATTTTCATTAAAATTACTCAGAAAGTGAAGAGTCTACATGTTTCATTTCAAAAACTGCCAAAAGCAAAAGTGATTCTAGAAAAACAGCCATTAATGACTCAGCTGCCACCAACAGTGATGTGACAAAAAGAGTTTTGGGCTAAACTGAGCTCAACTGCAGGCTGTTTTTACACAGACAGGACAAAGTATGGAACCAGATTCAAAATGTAAATACTAAAATATCTGTAGTAGGTCTTATTTAATGATGTATTTTTACTTTGTTATTCTGTACAAAAGACATCATTGAGTTCTCTCTGCTTCTAATGACGACAGGAGCAAAACCTGCTCAGAAAGTTAAATTATGATCGATGCATGAATGCAAAAGGAAAAACAAGCAGGTACAGCTGTAGCATCAGCTGACTGTAGTACCTGTAGTACCTGTAGTAGTACTATTAGTACCTGTTGGCTCTGTCTGCTAACTTATGTCTCTACTCAAACCCTTTAGATGTGTACACAGCTACAGATATGAGCTCATGTTAAAGGCAGAGCTAAGCTTCTACCAGGTTTATGGCCACCAGAACCCCTGAATGATCATCCCCCGCTAGCTTCCAAATGTGTCCCCTTCACATCATTTAAATGGGATATTATTCACAGTATTGTGAATGTACTGTGATATCCTGGGTGTTTCAGGCATCTATTGACTTAAAAAGAAAAATCTATTTCACATTCTCTTCCTTTCTGCTATCTTTCATGCTGAGTCAGTCGCAGCAGGTGATAAAGGAACACTTCCACTGACTGGTTGGTGGGAAATGATCTGCAGGCAGCTGATCATAGCTGCTGGCAGCACACCGGTTTATAATCATATCTGTGTGTTTATCTCCCTCCTGAAAATCAAACATGTACCAAATCATCACTGAATCAGATCATTCCATTCGTTTCTCCAGAGTCTCTCCACATACCTGCTGGCTGCACACCTCCAGCTGGGAACCACTGGGGCACAGTTTCATATCAGTTTGGTGCAAATTAAATTTTATGAATTCAGATCAGACTGAAAGAATCAACATGAAGCTTGAATAGAGAAAATCATTTATAAGGAAAGAGGGACACCAGCAATTTTGCCTTTTCACTTTTCTAAGTATTTCACTATTTTAAAAATGCAATTAAAGTATTTTTAGTCAGTATTTATTTATCTCCCCTTTCATGACTAAATGAATGGTAACAAATCATATGAAAAATAACAGAAATGTCAATGAAAGCTGTTTTCTCTGTGCTTGGGACAAATGCAGCCCCCTTTACAGCATTTATATAAACGGACCTCCACTCATCCTGCTTAATGAACAGCATTCATCTGGAGGACAGAGACCGTCTCCACTGAACTTAAAGAGGAACATGGATGTAGGTTGTGTTTGCTAAATTATGCTTTTGTTCACGTGAGGCTCTGAGCAGCAGAATCCTGCTGTATGTGAATATTCAGGCTGAAATTGTTCTGATTATGCTGCCTGACAAAACCAAATCCTTTATCATCAGTAAATCACTGAACATTTCAGGGACAGATTCTGAGATTATAATGAAATCACTGCAGAGTGGGTGTGACTGACTTGGAAATGCTGGAAAGGAAATAATTCCTCTCTCAGTTTCTGGGCTTTGAATCTCCTGCTGCATGACTGGCAGGAAGTCAGTAACAATAAAGAAAACAGAACAGTGAGGAGAACCCCTGGGCTGATTCAGATACGAGCAGCTGGGAGTCTTCCAGGTCTTTCAGCTATCAGCTGGGTTCAGCAGTGTGCCTGGAGAGTCCTCTGAGGCTCGTAGCGCCGAAGCACTCGGCTTGTTTGATGACCCCCTCAACCACTGAGCCGCTCACTTTGAAGCCCCTCAATTGAAATTCAAGAGAAGAGATTTTATTTTAAATACACTGACAACAACAGATGAAGGCGGGGAGCTGGAACAGGCTGCAATCAACAAGAGAGGGGGAGAAAGATGCAGAGATGGGAGAGATGAGGCAGCACCACTGCTGTTTGTTCTTTGAAATTACTCCTCCACTGTGCTCCAGAGACGTCTTTTCATTCAGTGGTTTTCATGGCATGCACATGGAGAAGATAAGGGCCTATTGTGGTCTGGACAACAGCAACACATGCGAAGAGATGAGGGCAACATGTGCAGCAACCGATGCTCCTCTCTCTCCGATCCGTCCCCCCTCTCCCTCTTCCTCATCCTCATCCTCATCCTCATCCTCGTCACTTCCAGCTTCTCCTCTAACTCTTCTATGCGTGGCACCCAGCCGCAATGACGTACGAATTCTGATCACATTTCACAGCGAAGATAATGTGAACAAGGCAGTACTTCTTCTGGTGTCCAAGGTGAGATGCTCTAAAGCCAACCTGATGACCTTCACAACAAAAGGAGTGCAGTCTGAAGAATCAGTTTGCCAAGAAGCAGCCAAGACACAGAATGACCAGCCTAAGTCCCGGCAGCACTGAGACCACGCTACACTAAGCTGGTTAGATGTAATGTCATGTAAATGTGATTATGTTGGGATAAGGGTTGGACCAGGTCCATCCTACAGAGCTGTTAGTGTGGTCCATGTCCTGAAGTCAACCATGTGAAGCTTTTATTATCTGGAAAACACACCAGTCTGTTTACATCCTGGCACATGTGTCTCCATTGATTAACTAAATGAGCTAAATGGTGTTTTTCAGTCTAGACAGTCAGAGCAGCGACCAGGCAAAGCCCACAGGAAGATGAACAGACAAATATCATTTATACAGTCTATAATATCAGACTTTAACCCTCATGTCGTCCTGTGGGTCAAAATTCATCCACTTTAAAGTTTGAAAATGTGGAAAAAAAATTATTTTCACTGTGAAATTTCTGATGTCCACATTTTCAACATTTTTTTGGGAAATTTTTGAACATTTTTGGGTGGAAAAAAAGAAATGTTAAAAAAAAATTCTTTAAGAACATTCACAAAAAAAACAATCAAAATTTTACTCATTTTTGGAAAATATTTACAAGAATTTTCTTGCCAAATTTGGGGGATTTTTTTTTTTTTTTTTAAATAAAACTTTTAAGGGAAACTTTTAAGGATTTTTTTTTTTCCATTGTCCTTATAAACACAATGCTGCTGTTTTCACACGTCTGCACTCCTGAAAACACTGTTCTGGAGTGTTTCTGTAAAAAAGGAACATGGATGCCTTTTAAATCTAGCCTGCTTCGAGTATGTAATGTAATGTATGCATAATGTGCACGTGTAACTGTACTCTGTGAGAAAGCTGATGAGCGTGCAGCAACGCTCTTACATCATTGCAGGTATAGAAGGTATCAGATAGTGTGTGCATCCATGCAGGTTCATCTCTGTGCATGCTCTTGGGAGAATCATTAAGGGTTGAGGGTGTTGATGACACCTTTAGTCCCATCTGTCATCTGTGTTTCTTGAGTTACACCACCTTCCACAGCTCCACCCATCACCATCCACACATAGCAGCTGCTGCTGGGGAAGATTCTATGCCACTAATTTAGTTAAGTCTTGTGATAAGGCTGTGAGGTGCTGGCTCTAATGACAGGACACATAAGACATGGATGTCTGGACGCCACTAACGGGACTTTAGGAAGCCTTCCTGAGTTCAGGCTTTGCCAACTCAGATGTCCTTCACAGTAGAATGTCCTCTGTGTTTGTTTAAGAGGCTTCTGAGAAACGCTGTCTAGGGTGAAGTACGGGTCAGTATTAGCTGATGAGCCCTGACGTTGGGAGACAGAGCAGGTTAAGGAGCAGTTGGAAACGTTTCCGTCTCGTGGATATCATTAAATCTACACACATCCTTCCTCTGTCTTTCTCAGCGTTGCATGGAAACGTGTTCATTCACACACGGCCACGAAGAAAGAAGTATTTAATGTCTGATCCAACAATGGAGTCCAGCAGGCAGGATGGCATGAAGCATGTGACCGACCACAGGACAGGACGCCAGCACACGCTAACATCATGCATCTGTGTGTATAGGATGAACAGAGCTGATGTCTGCTGGGTATTTATTAAAACTAAAAACATTCAGGCATTGCTCACAGAGTGGTGTTTTTGACTATTTGCCATCCATTTTGCAGAATAACTGAGAACATAACTCATATTAATCAGCGATGAACCGTCATTAGTCACAGCTGTCACTCTAAATAATCAGTCATTATGCTGCTGCCAAGTCCTGTGTCAAATGCTACGAGCAGAAAAAGGTGTATTTGTTCCTACAAGCACCGACCAACCACATCATGAAGCCATCAGCAACGTCTGCCAAACACTCAGATCAGCTGATCAACTGTCAGTTTCCACGACAAATTCATCTCTTGTCTTTTCTGAACACAACCATGAATCGGACAGGCTGAAAACTGGGCAGTGAGTCAGACAACAGCTGCACAGCAACCATCCTCCAAACAGCAAACACACAGATCCTGATAAGATTAATAGACATTTCTGTTTGGTTCTGTCCTCAGTGCTAATGAACCAAGAGGGGGGAACATTACTGTGATTCTATACAGCAACTCATGCATTTGAGCGGATTTATTAGCTACCAGTCTGTCAGTTTGCCATTGCATTTTCTAACCTGCTGTTGCTAATGTCTAATCTTTAGGCAGACAATTATGGCAATCAATAATCATTTGACAGCTAAAACTAAGCTGACAGCACATTCATTCTGGTGGTTAATTCTAATCTAGCTGCCCTCCTTTCAGCAGCGACGGGTTCACTGGTTCAGCTTCATGATCTTTGAAAGACTAAAAGTTGAGGTGAGTGATGTCAAAGTCAGATTTTCCACTGGGGTCTAAATGATCTCTTTCTTCTGGGACCAATCAGCCCTTTTTGTTGACTGCTGATTAATTCATGTGCCACTGAAGGAGACATCAATTTTGACACAAGTGGGCCAGAAGCCTAAAGCAGCAGAGAACTGTACAAAGTGAAAAGGAAAGCAATTTCCTGGTCGACAGGCTCCGTAAACGTGGTGTCATTTTTAGCAGTTTTAATCATGCTGTCTCCTATCACAATAGACATCACATGTTACAGCCACTCTTCAGGTGGATGCAGGGCGTGACTCATTTAACATGACCCCGGGGCTGACAAAACAAATGACCAGAGCGTGAATTTACACACTGAGGCTATGAAAAAAGAAGCACCTAAAATATTCATATCCTCACAAGGATCAGCCAAAGTCAGACAACAGCTTGCTTATGCAGCGACATGAAACCAATTAGCGTGATGGAGTTTTCTGAACAGCGTAGAAAGCAGCGGGGTGCGATGGAGCACCGCTGACCGCCGCCTTTCCTGGCTGATGGGTTTTCTGATTAACAGGACCTGCTGTTCTGGTCATTAGAGCAGCAGGGTTGACTCGGTTGGCCATCTCCCTGATTATGACACTGCTAGCTCCCACTGCAGATCCATAATTCAGAGCCTGGATGTAGGGAGGTTTCACCAGCCTCCCAGCCCTGGTTAGTTCTCCCTCACTCTCTCCACTATCATGTGCCAAGTGGCAAAAGCTGCCAAGAGTCAGCAGTGATGTGGACATCAACCACTTTCATAGTCAGCGCTTCATTACACCTACACAATGACCTGGGTCACCAATAAAACTGACAAAAGACCAAATGGAAATGAATGGCCTGTAGTGTAGCTGCTGCCACTCACACTGTAATAAACTAGAAGCAAAACTGCTTTCTGTCTTGGACTAATCAAGTATTTGTTCTCCATGACAATCACAAACTCTAACCCTGTATCTTATAAAACATTTTAAGTTTAACTAACTAGAAGACTGTCACTTAAGCAAATGAATACATCAGCTTCAAACTAGACTGATAAAACTACAGAAAAGGAGCCCAAAGAAAGGAGAGATAAGAATCAGAAATGCTGAGTAACAGCACTGGTTATAGCAGATGGAAAAGGACAATTTTAAACAAAAACTTGCAGACGAGGTCTGAAATGGAGCGACAGAGTGAAACCATTAAAACACCTGCACACGCTGATGTCAAGTTTTATTGTTGACATTTGTGTCTTGTCTTTATTGCTGTGGCTTCAGTGTTCATCAGGTTGCATCTCTTTCATCAAACTCAAAGGATTGATGAGGCTTGCATTGGACAGATTAAGAGGAGTGCTTTCGTCAGTGAGTCATATCTAGAGTTGGATGTCCATCTCTGCATCTCATTTCTCCTCAGACACCACCGTCATCTCCAGATGACGTTGTGGTTACCATGGAAGCATGTTTCCAAGTCATTCATTTCCAGTTATTGGCTAGATTATTTTAATTCAACTAAATATTTAGAATTTTAAAAAGCCAATATTGATCTAGATCTGGTTGAAAATACATCTGATTACTGACAGCAGAGTGGAACGTAAGGACAATAAAAATGACTCTACAGAGAATAGTTGGATTCAAAACTATCACTTGATCTTTCTGCTGTTTTGGTAAATTTTCTACCAGAGCAAAATAAGAAGCTATCTGTGCTCTGGGATGACAATAACATTCAGCTGATTCACAATGAAATATCTCAGCAACTATGGTAGGAACTTCCATTAAATAAAATGAATCCTTTCAGGTGTTCTGAGCAAAACACATTCAGAGAGAAGAGAGAAAAACATGCATGGATTTACATTTGAGCCAAATAGCACAACTAATGTGGCCACTGCACCAACTGTGAAGACAGCTGGTCTAATTAAAGCAGGACTATATTTATGCCATCAGATAAATGAAAAATAAGGCTGAAATGTTTGTAGACTCTTAGTGTGTCCTGCTGTCTGCAGTGAAAAGAAAGTCTCCTTTAATTACAAGCAGATAATCATCTCTAATATAAAGACCAGCTCCACAGCATCCATCATAACATGACAGAAGTAAGTGCATTTATTATTATTATTATTATTATTTATGTGTGTGGACAGCTGAGTTCTTTCTGCATGCATTTCCCCATATTCTCTTCTGTTATCTTTGGGTCGATGACATAACAGCCGAGTCGGAACGATGTGCCAAGAACACTGCAAAGAACAAAGGATCAGGAGAAGAAAGCAATCAGGTCTAAGCAGTGACCTTTACAGGGCAACCTTTCAAGCTGTTCTTTCACAATCGCAACCAAAGCTTTGGAAAAACCAACGGGCACAATTGCAGCTGGTTATCTGATAGAAACTCTCAGCGCTGCCCTCTGCACCCCAACAATGCTACTGCAGATCCCGTTTCAGGGGCTCTCCGTGGTCGGAGGTGTGCTGGATCAGAGCACCTGATAGCCTGATAGCGAGGTCTGGTCTTCATCCGACGTTACATAAGACGTCTGGCGGCAGCAAATGAAAGCCCAATCTGTGTAGTCAGATGAGGGCTGCTGTAATTCCGACTCAGACACTCAATGACACGACAACAGGACTCCTGATGGCTGAAACAAAAGAGCTCTAAAAGTGAAGAACTGGATGACAGAAATCACTTTTCTTTCTTTCTTCCTGGAGTCCACCATTCCTCACTTGCTCATTATCGTCATCATTTCAGATTCAAGAGCATGTAGCACAGATGGTAACAAAGGATAACACAACAATACAGCAATCTGTCATCCATGAAAGCAATTCATTGAACCTCTGGATCACAATCAAAAGTTAAGGTGTGGAGATCAGCAGGGTGCACTGATGTCATTCATGGCACTCTGAAAATTAAATTATAACAGATATTAAGCATGGATTTCTGTATTCCAATAACGTGTAAAGCAGCAAGATTCTTAAGTTAAAACCACAACCTCTTCTTTCTTTTCTTCATTGGTATTCGTAACCCATTTTACAGCATGATTTATAATTTAAAAAAATCCTGCAATCTGACAAAAGACAGGCAAAAGCACACCCTCCTTGGCAGAGGTAATTAGGCTGATTACCAGCTAAGCTGTTACTTCAGCAAACACAACAAACATCCTTGGCTGCACCAGTGGCAGGAAAGATCAGCGTCTGGATGTCACAGACTGGCACAGGCTGGTGCTTCTTTAAGGTCAGAGGTAATAGACGGCATACTGCACAAACTAGGCTAATCACAAATTACCCAGAAACATCACACAGATATGCACATATACTACAGAATCAGGTTACAGATCTGAGGTCTTTCTGGGTCAACATTCTGCCACAGGAACAACTTAACAGTCAAACGTACAGCTGTACTTTCGACATAAAGAAGACGGAAATCTCAAGATTAAAGTCAAGTGGAAACTTAAAGAGAAGCCTTCCTTTACTCAGATTCACGTGTGGCCTTGTTCAAACTACGACAATAACTATGACGAATATTTTCTGTATTCTACACTAAGTCCTATCTGTGACACTCCTCTGAAATATAGAGTAAGATACTGTGAAAACTGAGCCAGTGAGGTTGTATTTTTGTCAAGAAGCGTCATTATGCTACCTCCTGTGGTACATCCTGTTTTACTGAAACTTTGTGCCTTTTATCTTCTACTTTTTTGACCCTCATGTCGTCCTGCAGGTCAAAATTGACCCGTTTTAAAGTTTGAAAATGTGGGGGAAAAAAAAAAAAAATTCACAGTGAAACTTCTGATGTCCACGTTTTCAACACTGTTGGGAAATCTTTGAACATTTTTTGGTGGAAAAAAGAAATGTTGAAAATGTTTCTGAAGAACATTCACGAAAAAAATCTACCAAAATCCAGCGAATTTCACTGGATTTTGGTTGATTTTTTTCTTAACGTTATTAAAGAATATATTAGAAGTTTTACTGATATATATGGAATCACTTTAGATATTTTTAGGATTTTTTTGGAAGATTTTTACTCATTTTTTGAAAATATATATAACAATTTTCTTGCCAAATTTGGGGGATTTTTTTTATAATAAAACTTTTAAGGGAAACTTTTATGGAATTATTGGAATTTTCTTCCTGAAGGTTTTGCAAATTATCAGAAATTTGGGAAATTTTTTTGCTGAATTTTTGGATTTTTTTTACAGACAAGGAAACAATATTTTTTGGTGGCCGTAAATGAAGACAACAGGAAGGTTAAGCATCATCCATATCACATTAACATTTTTACCAAATTATTACAAGAACAGGCTGACCAATGCATCAGTTCTTGTCCTTTTGGAAATGTACAAACCCAGCACGTTTTGTTGGTCTTTTTCCATTCTTCACTTGTAACGTACGTCATCATTGGTGTTATTTATCAGAAGCATATGAGTCACCTCTGTCAGGTATGGATTAAAGGTAGAAAGCTCAGTAATGCTGTTTGGAGGCAGCAGGGAGCTGTGCTGCATCAAGGATCCATTTAGTGCAGTGTCAAGTTAACTTCACACCCCTGTTCACACATAATGACAGTAATAGCAAAGTGGTGCTCAGCAGCATGCTGTTCTGTCCCCTCAGTCCATTTCACTGGCATCAGACAGGAAAGACGGGGAGATGCTGTCCATGTGAAACACAAAAGCTGCCATTACTGCTTTCAAGTAGCCTCAAGTCTGTGGAAGCCACACCAACAGGCACACAATGAACTTCACAAATGGTCTCAAAAATACACTGCACTCACTTCTTTTGAAGATTAATGACATATTTCACATACAAGAGTGAAGAAAAAGGAACAAAAGAAGAAATGTGAGCAACTCTGTAAGAACATAAAGGTCACTACAGGTCAAAACTAAAGTGGTGTTTAAAACTAGGACAAATTACACATCTGTTAAAAATGTCAGGATGCATTTCAAACCAGCTGATTTTAATGGGCTGCTGATGTTGAGGAAAAAAAGAGACATATTACTGTGCAGTAACATAACAGAATTAAATGAAGGTAAAACTACGGTATTTTTCCTGAACGTTGTTAACTTTTATCACCTGATAAAAAGGACACGTCAGATGATGCTCTGAAGAAGACTGCAGTTGCAGCAGAAACATGTCAGCTAAGGTGAAACCATCTTATCTTTGATTTGTCGGTGTAAAAGAAATAACGTTATTCGTTGTTAAGTTTAGTTGTGGGTTGTGTTCTAAGGCGAGAGTTAACAAAATACATCCTAGACATGGCTGCAAAACAACAACACTATTAGTTTAGAGCATATAATTAGTATGATGTGTTTCCAGAAACAGACCTGAGGTATCTGCTTCAATTTACATCATCTGTGACATTTTTTTTCAAATATAACATTTCTGGATGCAGCTTTCTAAACTTCACGACTCATTTGAGCCTTTTCTGATCTTTTATCCGTCCTGGTGGATGATTGTGGGTCACGCTACGTCCTGCTTAGCTGCTGCACACAAACATTTCCATCGCTCCTGTCTTTAACCAGAGCTGGAACATCTTTCAGAAGAGGCAGGATGAGCCGTTCCAGAGAAACAACTTGTTGTTTTGACTCAAGTATTACACAGAAAGCCTCCCTAGAGACTGATTCCCTTCAGATCCTTAAAACCCAGAGGCAGACAGGAGATGTTTTCCCTGCTCGCTGCAGATCTGTCTATCCTCACTGCCAGCTGGTTTTTTCTGTCATTATTTTTCCTCAACCTTTTCTTTTCCTACCTGTTGCTCTTTCCTCTCCCCTCACTGTCTCTTTCAACTCTTCCTTTCACATTTCATGTTGCCAATGAGATCAATTTGTGAGCGATTTTGAGAGGATGCTTGGCAACTGTGCACTTTGGGTGTTGTGAGAATCAATTTGTGACCTATTAGCTATGTTCCAACGGAGCGCTCCCAACCTGTCACCCAATAAAGACGGCACATCCATGGCCCTGCGGCCGGCCTGGACTTCCTGCTTGTATAAGAGGTATTAGGTGGCTGCAGTGGAAGCAGGGGAACATCGTGCTCCTGATTCTGGTACACAGGTGGGGCTGTGGACGCAGGAAAGTCTTGTTCTCCTTAATTTCTATTTCCTCTAAAACGGACAACATATTGTACTTGTGTAATTTATAGCATAATAAGCTGATGAAAGCCCCTGGGGCAGTTCCTTGTTTTCCATCAGCCTCCTGCAGAGCTGGGAATGACTCACAAGAAGCCCAAAGACACGGCATGGTGCCAACCATCCATAGCTGCTACATTATGGTCTGGATTATGCACCAGCTAGACCCTAGAATACCTTTCTGTTAACCCTCCTATTGTCCTCATTTACAGGCAACAAAAAATATTGTTTCCTTGTCTGTAAAAAGAATTCAAAAATTCAGCAAAAAAAATTTGCCCAAATTTCTGAAAATCTGCAAAACCTTCAGGGAGAAAATTCCAATAATTCCTTAAAAGTTTCCCTTAAAAGTTTTATATTGAAAATTTTTTTCGTGAATGTTCTTAAGAAACATTTCTTTTTTTCCCACCAAAAAATGTTCAAAGATTTCCCCAAAATGTTGAAAATGTGGACATCAGAAGTTTCATTGTGAAAAATGTTTTTTCCTCCACACTTTCAAACTTTAAAACGGGTCAATTTAGACCTGCAGGACGATACGAGGGCTAAACCAAAGTGCCCAGTGAAGTCAGTGGGATTCCTGGATGTCTCCTGGACCACACCACAGGGAGGGGTTAGTCAGGGGCAGGACGTGGGTTTACATGAGGACTAGAAGCTGCTCAGCAGAACCTCCCCAGCGTCTCCTTCAGAGGCTGATTAAGGTGAGCTGCCACGCCCTGCCCTCTCTCAGGATCAGGAGGGCATGAAGAGGATCACATCAACACACAACCACCCACTATGAGCCTTGTTGTAAAACAGTCTGACGGGAGGAGATGAGGGGATCAGAGAGCCACTTGGAGGCCGAGGAGGAGAAATGGAGTCAGGGAAAATGAGGAAAGCAAAGATTATCCACTTCCCCAGAATAGATAGCCTATTTGAGTTGACACATTAACCCAGTTTTTGAAAAAAAGTAGGACTACCTTTGGTGTGCGGCTCAAAATAAACCTTGTGCTCCTGTAGTGGAGGTTAAATCTTCACAGCTATGGAGGACTATTTGGATTCCCTTTCTCTCTGTTGTCTAGCTATTCAAACACTCTGCCTCATAAATAAAGACTCCACATAGACATAGTGTGCTCTTTTTCCAGTTTTCCCCAGAATTTTAACTAAGCTATTATGGGCTGTTTTGGAGAGAGCATTTCCATCAGCAGAGGGTAGAGAAGCATTAATTTCAGATGTATGGCAGCAGTAAGCATCGTGGAAAGAAATCACATTTTGTGCACAAATAAACGTTTTGCTGTAGTCTGGTTTTGACCATTGCCAGGAGGCCAAACTGAACTTTCTACGTTTTCTGCTCAACATTTTCAGTACTGGTCGGTACAACACTGCCTGGAAGTGGTGAAAATAGTTTTCACACTGCGTTTCCTGTAGAACATACGGACGTTTGCTTGTGCTTCTGTATTCAACAGGCCAAATGAGATGACGCTTAGACTACAAAGCTTTTCTAATTTAGAGTAGTTTGGTTTCCAGGGAAGCTGCCTGAGTCTGCCTGAATCAGGCTAAGTACAGTACGGTCTCTAAGGTGAAGGCAACTTGAATCCCCTTTCACTGACAGACCTGTAGTTGGTGTCAGAAACTCTACACTGAGCTCTTCAGGTAAGGTGCTTTGTCCTCCACAAAGGCAGAAAATTTGCCAGTTCATGGCATACTGTAATCAAGTCCACTGGTTCTTGGATGGAGCTGAATGCTACGTATTGTTTTAAAGGACTTGATCTTTACAGAGAAACCAGGAGGCTAAATGGTGCATTTCTGTTTGCCTACTGGCTGACATTCTCTCCATCTGCCCCTCAGCGTCTCTGTTTTTCTTTCAGATGACCACCTGAATAAGAGCAGCTCGTCTTGTTGTCCTGAAGGAGGGCTTTTAAGTCCCGTTATCTGAACACAACACAATTCTCACTCTTAGCAGACGGCCATGAAATACCACCAAACATACTTTGTGTGATATATTTACTGCTGCTGCACTTAAAGTAGACATTGTTCTGTCTAGCCAGGTGGTACAAATGTGCCATCACAGAGAGTATTCATTTCAGCCAGCTCTCCTGCCGACATGAAAAAGCAACAACT
This sequence comes from Amphiprion clarkii, assembly GCA_027123335.1. NCBI lineage: Eukaryota > Metazoa > Chordata > Actinopteri > Pomacentridae > Amphiprion > Amphiprion clarkii. The sequence goes on from CM049586.1 coordinate 392,977, forward strand.
ACTAAAACTCCGTAGCTGTCAGGGACTTCTTCCCATGCTGTTTCCCTCATTCTCACATATGCAGCAGCTCTGTCCGACTGAGGAACAGGAATAATAAACAAAAACCAACAATGGCCCTGACCTTGTCTAGGTGTCTCCATGGAGACGAGGCCTCACCATAAAGCATTCCCCACTGTGTGCTCTGACAGGCCAGCCCTGCCCAGGACAAGCTCAACAAGTTTAAGGGCTCAGTGAGACCAATCCTGCAGGATGCAAACAGCTCTGCTAACGAGGTATTTACATCTGCTAGTGTATGAACATAAGCCTCAAACACTGCTTTTGTTCTGGAATAAGGAATGCACTTGTTATCAAGGGATATCAGTTAATGGATTGAAGCTAAAACATAATTTAGTCAATTAAATGTGTTCTGTAACATAAAGCTGCTGTAGATCAGCATAAATCATTCTATCTAATGTTCCACATGAAAGCTAAAGCCACAGCAGACATTGAAAGTTCAGTGAAATCGTGATGAGATAAGATCCTCTCAGGTTTCTCATTCACAGGAGTGAGGAACCATCTTTATCCCTGAGGACCTAAACATAGTTTACCGTTAGCCTCTTAAGGAGGGACCTCTGACCTCTACATGTTTTACACTAAGGTGAGGATGGAGAATACTGTCTAGCCAAAGCTCAGTGGTTCTCCGGTACCATCAGTGCAGAATGTAAATACAAACAACTGTGAGATCCTCAGGCCAAGGATTGCTGGTCATTCCCCATCCCCGCTTTCAAACCAGAGGGGATGGAGCCTTTCAAGTAGTGGCCCCGAGGCTATGGAACGCTTTGCCACTGTCTCTGCACACTTCAGATTCTGTTGTCCTTTAAAAGGCAGCTGAAGACCCGGCTGTCCAGTCAAGCTTTTAGCTAGGTGGTGTTGTGACAACTTGTTTGCATGTTTTCTGTGTTTGTGCACATGGTTGTGTCACTCCTTGTTTTCTATTTGCTGATTGATTTTACTGTGAAGCACTTTGTGAATCCATTTCTGTGAAAAGTGCTATATAAATAAACTTTGCTTGCCTCCTCAACCTGCATCATTAAGAAGCACTTTATCTCCTGCATCAGTAAAGTTTCCAACATAAAATATCACCACAGTCGTGCCTTGCTGCTCGGATATAGTAAAGTCCACCAGTTTCTTCTATGTACATCGGGATAAAAGCCACTTTTCTATGCCGGTAACACTTGTTATGAAACTATGACCTTCAGTGAATAAAAGCCTGAGTCACTTAATATCTAATTCATAAATCCTCCTCACTACACCTCCGACCTGCACATTAATTCAAGGACAAGAAAAGCCCAGTGAGCAGAACAGCAACAGGTGGTCCATGAAAGACAGCGGCTGAATCTGTTGAGGCTGTCAGAAAGACAGCAGGTGGCTGAAGGCTTAACCTGAGCTAAAACCCATCCAGTGAGCTCATCTCCACAGGCTTAGCCAGTTTCAAGTTGTCTGCTTTCTGCCAGGACAGTCAGAGCTCTATACTCCCAGCGAGTCAGCCAGCAGCACCCTGCTAATCCGTCTGAGCAGCACCAGGAGGCCATATGGTCGCTGCCGTCCATTCCATTCCATTCCTGCCTCACAAACAAACCATCACTACTCAGTCCTGTGAGTTTACAAAGAGACAGGCTGTGGAGAGGTTTGGGAATTAAAATCAAGCTTCAGCTCAATATCTTTCACAAGGAGGATGGAAGGAATTTATAACACCATGGACAGAACGCTTTAAACTAAATGACAGCAATAGTCTCAGGATGATTTAATACTCAAAACTGATAGATTCCAAAATAATCTGTGTACGGTTCTTTGGTTTTTCTGTTTCAAAATAAAATGAGAAAAAACAAAATGTTTTGTTTTTTTGTTTTTTCATTTAAAAATTTAATTTGAAAAACGAAAAGTAGAGAAAGAAAAAAATGCTGCGTTTTTGCCAATTTTAAAGTTTAAACAAAAAAAAAGCCTTTTCCCTTCGGCGCCATTTGGAAGCTACCAGCAGAACCGGAAATAAAATTCTTCAAATTAAATTGTTCTCCATGCAGAACCTCCTGACGCTCATTACAGAGCAACATGGAGCTCCATGATTTTCCACTCTCAAAGAGAACCAAACTGGAAAAAGGCTCGAGTACAGCCCTTCTAGATGTGTTGGTGGTCCAGACCAGCTCCAAACGGTTCTTCCTCAGCAACTTCCAGTGTTGCAAAGAATTAACCTTCGTGTTGTCCTGCTGCGGGTCAAACTGACCAATTTTAAAGTTTAAAAATGTGGAAAAAAAATATATTTTCACAGTGAAACTTCTGATCTCCACATTTTCAACATTTTTGGGAAATCTTTGAACATTTTTTGGTGGAAAAAAGAAATGTTAAAAATGTTTCTAAAGAACATTCACATAAAAATCAACCAAAATCCAGTGAATTTCACTGGATTTTGGTTGATTTTTATGTGAATGTTCTTAAAGAAAATATCAGAAGTTTTACTGATATATATGGAATCACTTTAGATATTTTTAGGATTTTGGGAAGATTTTTACTCATTTTTTGAAAATATTAACAAGAATTTCTTGCCAAATTTGGGGGATTTTTTAAAAATAAAACTTTTAAGGGAAACTTTTCAGGAATTATTGGAGTTTTCTTCCTAAAGGTTTTGCACATTTTAAGAAATTTTGAGAATTTTTTTGCTGAATTTTTGCATTTTTTTTCAGACAAGGAAAGGGTTAAAACAGCCGTATTTTGTATTTCGGGTTTAAAAAGCCAGAGCAACAATCCAACACTGTGGTTTTTTATTAGTTAAATAATACATTTCTGCATTTAGGTTTTAAAAAGTGGAAAACAAAAAAACAACGCAGCTTATTTTTTTTTTTTTTGATTTTCTTTTCCAAACTGCAGCCTCTGTGATCTGGTTATTGTGGTATTTGTAAGGGTGTATTTGCACAGGTCTCCATGTGTGACATGGACAGCAGGCCTGGTAACTAAAGGTAAACACACCCAGTCCTCCCGTGCTGATGTGACCTATACCTCACTATATCCCTTCCATTCATGTCAGGGCAGCCCAGGTAAGCGCATGGGCAAAAAGCTTCCCACAATCCCACTGTGTCAACAACAAGTGTGTATTGTAAGCTGTATTAATCCTTCCTGTGAACGTGCCTGAGTGAAGCTTGTATAGCCTCACAGACATCAAACAGCATATCTGTTAATACGTTCTTCTCTCCATAGACAGAACGATGGAGGGTGTATTTGGGAATAAAACCAACAGAGCAGCAGGTTGAACACCAGACTAGCTGAGGTGTGTTCAGGCTACAGACAATAACAAGCTTTAGAGCGGTGGCTGTGTCAGCACCATATCTAGCTTCCTGGTGTTATGCTCTAATCCCCTGAGTCCAAGCCTGTTTTAATGATGTCATGGCAGACAGAAGTGCTGATGTTGTCCTTAAGACTCGCTGTAGTTAAATTACTTCTGACAAGAGAAACAAGTCAGTCCTCAACGCCAGAGATAATCAGTTACTAGAAGTACGCTGTAGTAGAGAAAAACACCACTAATCACACCAAACAATGAATAGAAGGCTTCCCTGCAGCACTTGACACCATTACACCCAGAAAACCTGCATCAGAACTGTCTCAGCTGCTGCTACTTTTACTTTTCTGGCTTTGTCCTGGTTGAGATGAGCTTCCTACCCCCAGTACGCTCGCAAAACAAAAGCCAGGAGACACCTCAGCAGGTTCCCAGTCACAGCTCTCATTATCATTTACACCACAGTGGCTAAACGGTCTCCAAGAGGGACCAGTTCAAAAGCGAAACCTGATGGTAAATATAGTCCTAATTGTGCACTGCATAGCCTTGTCATAAGGGAGGTGACATGGTAAGAAGCTCATTAAACCGTGTGCATGGTGGTCGTGTTCTACAGACAAGCTTCTAAGGAAAAATCACTTCTGCTAAATGACAACAGTCTAAGTTATTCAATATTTTATAAAATTCAAAAGCCCTGACTGTAATTTATAGAACGTTTGTGTAAAGCCATAGCCATCTACGTTCTGTTCATTCAGAATCATTCCTGTCCTGTTTCCTCTAACGGAAAACTCAATTAGCATAATAGCTCCATTCAAAGCAGTTTAGTGGCCAAATAAATCAGAAAGCATCTCAGATTGGAAAAAAAGAAACAAGACCACAGTGGGAACAGAGTAAAGCCAAACCCAAGGCTCTCAGTACAGTCTGTTTTAATAAGTCAACATGTTAGAGGACTGAAAGCGTGTTCACGTGTCCAGCACATCATTAAAACGACACACATTAATATTGGATTCATCTATTTTAAATATCGTTCTGATTGATCAGAACATTAAAAAAAAAAAAAAAAAAACGTGGATTATAAGATGTCTACCTCAAAGGTTTTGTTTTGTTTGACCAGCAGTCCAAAACCTAAAAATTCAATTAACAGAAGTAATACAACAGAATCTCTGGACAAACTGTTGACAGAAGAGTTAGAAAAGAAAGTACATAAATAATAAACTGTTTAGTCCATTGTGAGTCTATGCTAACTGGTCTAGCACTCTTTCTAAATGATTAGCTGACAGAACAAAGACTATATGAGTCCTGAATAAATTCAGGGGAGAAATAATTAGAAGTCGCTGCCCCTGTTGTAGCTCTCTGTTATCTTCCAGTCAGAGACTGAAAGACTCAACGACCATCAGCATGAATGTTTTACATTAGAAGTCTTCCACATTCACTATGGAAGAATTTCCTTCCATCACTTGTTAGAAAGGTCACTCTCTGTGCTTCAGGTCTGAGTCATCCAGCATTCAATTACAAATGAAATGTGACATTTGAGCTTTACAAACGAGCTGTTCCTTCTTTCTTTTTTTAAAGAAGAGGAGCTGCTGGCGTTACTGGGGTCGCTGCAGATACCTTATCTGGACAGCCTCCTGACAGGCAGGAAGGGGGTTTGAAACGGAGACAACAGCCGTCACCCCCACGAGCACACGGTGACCCCATCAATCACTCACGTGCACGGCGACAGACTAAAGGTGACCATCTCACCTGGTCGTCCACTCTGTGGGCCACGATGGTCGCCGCCTCCTCCTGCTCGGCATCGCTGAGGGGTCGGATTCTCAAGGCAACCTGCAGCAGGCACAGAGGATTCAGTTAGCCTTGAATTTAATTGACAAACAGACGTTCTGTTTGCTGAAATTACAGGTTAGGAAAAGAACTGAACTCCTGATGTCTTGATGAGAAAGGAAAGCACCGAGGGTTCACAGGAGTGCTCTATCTGCTAGAATAAACGAGGTCTTATTTACCACAGCTCTGTGTTTCTGCATTAGTGTAGGTCAGTATCTGGAGCTGTAACTGAACATGTAAAAAATGAAGATGAATGTCAGTCTGGAGCAACAGGAAAATGTTACTTTTGTCATCAGCTGCAGCATGTGTGTTCATTTCTTGCTGATTTTAAACATATCATTTTGCATGTGATGGAGGCAGGTGAGGAATGTTCTGTATCTTCCAGTAGCTTTGTGGAGTCTTGAAAAATAATCCCTGAAGATGACATCAGGATTATGTAAATAACAGAAAGCCTGCATGACAGAATATGATGTGGATTATAGAAGATGTGGACCTCTAACCAGGGAGAGAGAATCTACAGTACACTGCTGCAGAATCTTAGTGAAGGTGTAAAAAAGCATCTCTTGTTAATAGATGGAGATTTATTATAAAAACTGCAAGAGTCATTTTTAAAATGTCAAGCGCAGGATACACGTTTTTTTCCCATTAAACTTGATAATAGTCACATTAAGAAGACCTTTGCACCTTGTTGGCTTTTTTTCTGTGTAGATTTTGAAAATTATCCTCATTTTTATGTTTTTTATTCTCTCTAGTTTCTAGTCCCAAAGTCCAAACTCACTGGGAAAATGTTGTAAGGTGTAGATATGTCTACTTTCTGCCCAGTGCATGCTGGGATAGGACATGCCACCAGCAACTAATGACAATAAACACCGATAGAAAGCAGCTGGATGGTTGGACCAATTTAAATCCAAGCCTGAATCACTCCATGGTCAGTTTAATGTAAGTCTCTTTTGCAAAACATAGGAAACAAATTAGAGGGACGACATTTTCCCTCAATCAGTGGAGCTCATTTCTAATTTGAAACAGACACCTGTAGTTTTAGAGGGTAAATTATCAGCACTGGTGAGCATTGAGCAGACAGAAGCACTAAAAGAGTGGAGTGTTCTATTATTTAATAGACAGATTCAGAGTTATCCTGCTGTCAGTCTCATTCTGTTCCAATGAAACATTCAGAGGTGGTTAGGAAGCTTTTAATGTGAATGAAATGAGACGAAAACAGACAATAGCAGTAGCAGGAGAGGTGCTGTAGATCCAGGGGAAGGAACATCACCTACAGGCACAGACTGCTGCCTAGTTTGGTCATTGTGGGCTTTTTCTATGATGCTGATCCAGTGGAGTTTTGCTCAGGGACTAAATAGAAATAATAAGGTCCTGTGTCTGTCAGCAGCCCGTAGAAGGTGTATAACATGCTGGACAAGAGAGGCCAGGCAACTGAAACAGCCACTTCAATAATTCAGGTATGAGCTGCAGAACACAGTGCAGGCAGTGAAGGAAAAACTGAACATATAACACGGTGCCATTATGAATTACAGGAACAAACTACTGGAGAAACGTACAGAAAACTCAGTTTCCACACTTACTCTACCTTCACAGTGTCTTATAGGGTCACTGTTGACTAATCTGTTGATCTGTTTCTGGTTAATTGATTTGTTTTGTTCATTAAATGTACATCAGTGTTTTCCAAAACTCAAGATGAAGTCTTTACATGTCTTGGTTTGGTCACAAACCAAAGATATTGAGCTTACTGAGACCTCATGGAGCAGCAAAGAAACCAGAACATTCAGGACGCTGGAACCAAGGATTTTATCTCAAACATTTACTCAGACCAGTTAATCAACTGTCAGAATCATCAGTGAATAATTTAATAGTTTAGAATGAATCAGTTAACTTCTGAGGACCGACGATCCCCTCATCTATAGGTCTCAATATCAACAGATTATCTATTTATAAAGCACAAGTCATGCAATGAATGCAAATCCAAGTGTTTAACATTAAAAAAAGACTTTAAAAGAGAATGAATATGACATGACAGAAAATGACATGTCATAATACAAAAACCCACTGTTGTATCTAATGTTATCCAATGCAACAGCTTTTATGACATCAGCTATAAACTTACAACATCTTTCACTAAATCTAGACTAAATTAAACACTCTAGGCATCGTAAAATACATAACAGATTGAAAAGGTTCACGTAGAAAAGTGGCCACTGAGTTAGCAGCAGATTATTTGGGTTGATTTGTGTTGAATAGTGAGAGGAAAGTCGTGTAGTTTCCTGAATAAAGACGCTTCAGTTCAGGTTGTGTTAAAATAAAAAACAGCCAGAACTCACGGTCAGCTGGTGGTCCTTGGACTCCCCGGTGTCCTTCATGTTCTCTTTGGGTCAGACTGAAGGATACAGATGATCAGCAGTGGACCATCGTGCTTCCTGTAGATACCTGCATGCCTCCTCCTCCTCCTCTACCTGCAGCCCACCGTCCTCAGCTAGTGCTCAGCTGAATGCTGTCCTCCCAACAACAACAACAAGCCACTAAAGCTGTTCCTGTGGTTCCTCCCTCACTGAGCGACGTCTATCTGGCTCTATCCCGGATACTGTCGCTTCCTCCGACGCTCCTCTCTGGGTTTTTTCTCCCCACGCAGCGGCCTGGAAACACGAGAAAAACACTGAATGTGGCAAATGTGTAAAGAGCGGCAGGTAGCGGCAGGTAGCGGCAGCAGCAGCCCACCTGCTCCGGTCCCTCCCCCGGTGTGTCCTCGCTGCGCTCCGCCGCTGTTGTTGTGGGTTTCACCGGGTGTTTGTGCTCGTCGTCCCTGGAGATTCCTGGAGCTCCACCGGCAGCATCAAGTCCGCTACTGTACACCACAGCAGCCCCATGTCCGATTAGAAAATAAACCTCTTCCCATTGCTCCAGATACACAACATATGACATTTAAAGCTCTATTTTAAGGTGATTTTTACTGTACTACTACTCATGTTCTGTAAAGCTAATGAAAAGCTAGCTTCAAGTGTAACACTTCATGTTATCTAGCCTCATATGGTACACATTCAGAACAATGGTAAGTGTTTTTATTGTCTTTCTGGGTTGTTTAAACTGATTAATTTACTATAATTTAAGGCTATGCTAACAGTTACATTAAGGGCCAAACTGAGAATACAGTCAGCCTATAATAGAATACAATAACTTTAAAGTTAAAAGCCTAAAAAATAAAGTTTAAAGCCTGGTGTAGCTTAGCTGAGCAGCATTTCCTTTAGTCCTATACTGACATCTGCTGGCACAGTTTACATTACTGTCTTTAGACCCGGTTTAAAGTTTGAAAATGTGGAGAAAAAAACTATTCTCACAGTGAAACTTCTGATGTCCACATTTTCAACATTTTTGGGAAATCTTTGAACATTTTTTGGTGGAAAAAAGAAATGCTAAAAATGTTTCTTAAGAACATTCACATAAAAATCAACCAAAATCCAGTGAATTTCACTGGATTTTGGTTGATTTTTATGTGAATGTTCTTAAGAAAATATTAGAAGTTTTACTGATATATATGGACTCATTTTAGATATTTTTAGGATGTTTTTGGAAGATTTTTACAAATTTTTTGAAAATATTTACAAGGATTTTCTTGCCAAATTTGGAAGATTTACAAAAAAAAAAAATAAAAAATAAAAACTTTGAAGGGAAACTTTTAAGGAATTATTGAAATTTTCTTTCTGAAGGTTTTGCAAATTTTCAGAAATGTGGGGAATTTTTTTGCTGATTTTTTTCAGACAAGGAAACAATATTTTTTGGTGCCCATAAATGAGAACAACAGGAGGGTTAAATCCATGCAATCCAGTGTAGGGCAGAAGGTCAAGTTTTAAAAAAATGGTAGCAATAAAAAATGAATACTAATTTAATGTAGAAATTAGAGATTACAAGTAATTTCTGGAGTGGCTTTATGCCACTAGCATGAAGCTGGCTATCCAGAAAGACCTGCAGTATATAGCACATGATCCTTCCAAAAACTAAACATCACAATGAGACTGTAATCGATAAATAAATAACAGTTGCCAAGATCAGTCACACATTTTTATTGTGCACTGACAAAAAAAAAGCCAACACTGAAGTTTTGCAAACTGTTCCTACTGACTTTTGATCTTTTATGGAAAGCACTGATTTTGTGGAAACTAAAAATGCAACTTCTTTTTATACATGAATAAACAATCAGTTTGTACATGTTTTTATTAGTAAATTGGCTGTGGATTAATTTTAAGCTCTTGCAGACTCATAAAGACTTCAAGGATTAAACCTAATTTAAGACGTCTGGTATAAAGTGGTACAAACTGCTGAACAAAGCAAGACTGATCCAGAACTTGTACCCAATAGAAAGAAAACAAAAAGCTGTATGGAAACAGTGTGACGTCTTAAACAGATGGGTGTCCTGAGCAGAACAAGGACATGATTGATATAAGTGTCTTACATGTACTTATTTAATGCAAGTCAAATTATAACTATCTTATTTGTTTTATCAGAACTGAAACCTAAGCAAGATTCTAGCCTAAAAGTACTGCACACAGTCGTGTTTCAGATCAGTGTTCGCTTAAAAACAAACAAATCCAACAACAAAATGAAGACTCATCTAGTTGTAGTCAAAGCTGGTTTATTCAACTCACAATTAGACCCTGAAGTTTGGAGTCATACACAAAATTAAGCACCACTCTCAGTGCCTGTACAGTGTAACATGCTGAAAGAAACAACACAAATAGTCTTAATAAATGACACTGCATGTATTAAATCCCTACGGAAAATCATTGTTAGTCAATACAAACTGTGTACTGTTTGGAGGGTTGGATTTGTTGAAAATAATTACCTGAATATTCTCATGAATCATAGTTAGAGCAGCACAGCTTCCCAAGTCATGATAGAAATGCCAACCTCACTGTATTAGATGCATTAGATATGCCACAGAATATTAATTTATGGCCCTTTAGAAAATACAAAAAAAAGTGATCCTATGTGTCATCGCCACACAAAACTAGAAAAAATATATATAAAAATGGCACACTGTTTAAACAAAATCAAATATAGAGTAAGACACCAGTCTGTTATTGTACACCTTATTTACAGAAGCCGTGGTCTCCAAGTCGTCTCGTCTCTGGAGTTTTAGAGACGTAAAGCTTCACTTGCAGACGTGTTTGTGTGTGTGACGATGTAAATAAATTACTGTGTGCTGCCAGTGTGCTGGGTTTGTGCTTCACAAATATCAAGCATGAAGCATAAGACATAGAAAATCATCTTTACACAGCTCGTTTTTCACATTTTACTCTTTGAAGACCTGGATCTAAGTTGACAAAAGTAATAAGCACCTTCCTTTCAAAGCTTTGAAGGCAAAAAAATCTCAATTAATTTGATGTTTTTTTTGTATTTTTTCTTATTTTTTTGTGACATTTCACTGGGAAACAGTTTTTCAACAAGTTTGCGTCAGGTACGGAAGGAACGCGACAGATTAAGAGCAGATTAAGTTTGACAGCACGTTGTCAGAAATGTTTAAGTTCTCAGGACAGAAGGACAGAAACGTCATTAATGAGCTCAAAACACAGAGAGAACGGTCCAGATGTTGTTCCATTGTCCTGATACTGCACAGGCTGCTTTATCCAGATGTTACACACTGTCCTCTGTGATGCTTGTAGCAGCCTCCCATCTCGTTTAGGCTGTGACGCTGCTTCCCTCCGCGGATAAATACACAAGTCTACGCTTGGAAGTCGTTTCCAAAGTGTCTACTCTGTTCCTCAGTCATGGATAGATAGGTGGCCCTCATACTGGGGGAGTACTGTGGGTTGAAGACACACAAAGACACATACAGAGGATGTTAGAAGCCCACTCTGTGAGCTGATGGTGATTTTTCACAAGTATGGCATCATTTATAACAAAAGAAAGCAGGGAAAAGGAGCCTTAAAGGAGCAGTCCACTGAAAATCTCATTTCTGAGTACCAGTTTGCTCCTCTGTAGCATTGAGAGGCAGCTGCAGAGAGCCTAGACAGACAGCAGTTATAATGGGTTCTAATGGAAAAACAGATGCACACATAAAAAAAGCTACTTATGCAGCTCAATCCACTGCAATTTATCCCAACACATGTTCCATCAGCTGCCAATTCAGCACTAAATGATGATTTGGAGTTTTGTTTGCATATTCTGTGCTCAAATTGCTTGGAATTTGAATTAAATTTCACTAGAACAGCACTAGTGTCAAAATATTTCAAACAATCCTCAGTAGTGATTATAATCGACGTGGATCCAAGCTGACTACAAGTAGGATTTTTTCTTTTAGAAACAAAGGTTGAGTATTTGATGCTAAAAAGACAGATTTTCAGTGGAGTATTCCTTTAAATCATACCTACTAGGCTAACTCAGGGTACAGAGAGGAGATAGAACCTCTAGTTTTCTACAACAAATCAACCTCTCATTCTTCAAATACACAAATAGCTAATGTCAACACTTCCCAGATTCTACAGCGCTACACATCCTGCTAAAAACTTCATGGCAGTAAAATCTATAGGACTGAATGATTGCATGCATGTGGAGGAGTAGGGTGTGTTTGCAGGCCTGGAGGCTGCACTTTCAGGACCACACTTCTAGGACTGCAATTCTAGGACTATACTTCTAGGACTGCAATTCTAGGACTATACTTCTAGGACTGCAATTCTAGGACTAAACTTCTAGGACTGCAATTCTAGGACTATACTTCTAGGACTGCAATTCTAGGACTATACTTCTAGGACCACAATTCTAGGACTATACTTCTAGGACTGCAATTCTAGGACTATACTTCTAGGACTGCAATTCTAGGACTATACTTCTAGGACTGCAATTCTAGGACTATACTTCTAGGACTGCAATTCTAGGACTATACGTCTAGGACTGCAATTCTAGGCCTATACTTCTAGGACTGCAATTCTAGGACTATACTTGTAGGACCGCAATTCTAGGACTATACGTCTAGGACTGCAATTCTAGGACTATACTTCTAGGACTGCAATTCTAGGCCTATACTTCTAGGACCGCAATTCTAGGACTATACTTCTAGGACTGCAATTCTAGGACTATACGTCTAGGACTGCAATTCTAGGACTATACTTCTAGGACTGCAATTCTAGGACTATACGTCTAGGACTGCAATTCTAGGACTATACTTCTAGGACTGCAATTCTAGGCCTATACTTCTAGGACTGCAATTCTAGGACTATACTTCTAGGACCGCAATTCTAGGACTATACTTCTAGGACCGCACATCTGGGACCGCAATTCTAGGACTATACTTCTAGGACCGCAATTCTAGGACTATACTTCTAGGACCGCACATCTGGGACCGCACTTCTAGGACTATACTTCTAGGACTGCACTTCTAGGAAAACACATCTAGGACCACGCTTCTGGGACCGCACATCTACGTCCTCACCCTGACTTCCCCCCGACTTCCCCCTGACTTCCCCCTGGTGGGCCGTCACTCCTGATCGTACCTGACAGTGATGACAAATTGCTGCAGCGACACACACTGAAAAATGTCTTTCACTGTGTGGGCATAAGGGACAAGTAGATGATTATACTCTGCATACATTTAGCCACAGATGGGCTTCGGTTTATTTTACAAAATGTGCAGTTGGGTCAATCTATAATTGAGGGACTTTTGAAGTCCATGGGATATATCTGCATACATTTTTATTAAAAGTAAACCTTCTAATGAGCTAAACAATAATAAAATGAGCTGATTCAGAAATAGTTTGGATTGTGTTCTTTTTATTAAGTTCAGATAATCATGACAGATATTTCTTTTTTGGTAATATATCAAATTTTATATGGAAAATAACAAATTAAATCCCTTTCCATTAAGTTCCTCATTCCAAAAACACCTCTCCAGGAAGTGAGTTAATTCCAGATCACATGACCTGCTCCACATGATGTCATTTCCTCCTGAAGAAAAGACTGGAAGACTCCAAGGCTTTCTGACTTATTTAATAGAAAGTAGTCAACAGGTTCACTACGATATCTGTAGAAATCAACTGTATATCTAAGATTTAGAAGAATCTTTCTCTAAAATGCCATGTGGTGTTTGGTTATAGGCAGTCATGTTGATTTTAGGCCTGAAAACAGCTAAAATGTCGACTATGATACAAAAAGTCCCACAGTGATATATTGACACTGAGCAATTAAGTTAAATCAAACTTTAAAAAGTAGTACTTTGTGTGGAAGATTCTTCAAATAAGCTTTTTATGTTTAAATTATTAGAATTACTTTTAAATTAAGTATATTTTGAGTGAAATCATCCTTTAACAGCGTCACTTTAGTGATGAACCACTGCAGTAGGGGGCGCTGTCTTGAATAAAGGCTCTAAAGGTGCAGCCCCATCGGTGCGGCCCGGTCCTCAGAGTGCAGCCTCCAGGTCTGCAGACACATACTACTGACGTGGAGGAGCTAACAGTAGCACCCTGTGAACACCAGGGGCAGAAAAAAAAACCCTGGCCAAGTGAAAAAACACTGCCTGTAATGAGGACAACAGGTTGTGGGTTGAACAAAGCCATGCCAAACAGGAGAAACTGCAGAAACAGGAACCGAGTGACGTGAGGAAACAGACGGAGATGCAACAGAGGAAAGTGATGGGGTTAAAATCCTGAGGAAGAGTAGAAAAGACTTACTCGATTTCTATACTGCTGAGAGTATATCTCCAAAAGTTGATTAAAGAAAGAAGGGAATAATAGAAATGAAAGATACAAACAAACATACACATGACAAACAAACAAAAAAATATATAAAAGAAGCTGTTAGCCGGAGATGACTGCATGGTGCTGCACAGTTCTAGTCATGAGGGACACTTTAAAAATGCATTGCTTGCTGGTGTTCATTAAAAGGCAGAGAACATCACATTTCTGTTGAAGGTTAATGATCAGGATGACTGAATGCAAGACAGAATTCATGAAAAGGTTCAGTGTTGTGGAATTTACACTTGCATGCATTGCTAGAAATAGTAGAAACCTGATAAAACGGTATTTGGTTTGTGTTTCTGTCTAACAAATAAGGTTTGAAAACACTTAATTTAATCTGTAAAATGCATTAACTGAGGTATTTCTTCATACACTTGTGCAGTATGTTATTAAGAAGCTGCACCTGATGAAAATTTAATTGAAAATGCTTCTATTTTTATCTCTGTGATGTAACAGGACACACGTGGCCCAGCAGGAATGGATTCAATGAGGAAGAAAAGCGTGACGGTTTCTGAGTTCACGGGTTGAGACCTGTCACCTCCTCCTGGGAATGTGGCCTGAGAGGCTAAATGAAGTTCTGTTCACATTAAATATTAACGGCATTACTTCTCCTCTCCTTGCTTTGCTACTGTGACGAGTAGAAAAAGGCACAGTGTTTAACAAAACCTGTTTAATTATTGCTGTTAAAAAGTCTTATAAAATGCAAATTAAAAGAAAAGAAGGTTATTAAATATGGCTTCACATTAGTAGGATAAAAGTGAAACTTAACAAAGGAAGTTGAGCTGAGTCACTGAGGGAAACTATAAATAAGTTATTTGTCAGATTTGTCATGCTGTAAAGGCTAAATGTGTGTTAGGTGAGAGGGAAATGACATCACAGGAAAGACTTGGCCTCTGGGACCCAACGCACCGAGGGCGGCGGAGAGCCTCGTCCAATCAGAGGAACGTTCTCGTACCGCGGATTTCCCCCGAACAGAGCCGTCTGGTTCCTGGAACAGACACAAGATGATGCCAATGTCAGATTTATTCATACAGCACTTTTAAAGGCCTATGGTCAACCAAAGTGCTTTACACTGAACCCTCCTGTTGTCCTCATTTACAGCCACCAAAAATATAGTTTCCTTGTCTGGGAATAATCCAAAAATTCAGTAAAAAAATTCCCCACATTTCTGAAAATTTGCAAAACCTTCAAGAAGAAAATTCCAATAATTCCTTCAAAGTTTCCCTTGAAAGTTTTATTTTTTTTAAAAATCCCCCAAATTTGGCAAGAAAATTCTTGTAAATATTTTCAAAAAATGAGTAAAAATCTTCCAAAAAAATCCTAAAAATATCTAAAGTGATTCCATATATATCAGTAAAACTTCTAATATTTTCTTAAGAACATTTTTAACATTTCTTTTTTCCACCAAAAAATGTTCAAAAATTTCCCAAAAATATTGAAAATGTGGATATTAGAAGTTTCACTGTGAAAATATCTATTTTTCCCACATTTTCCAACTTTAAAATGGGTCAGTTTTGACCTGCAGGATGACACGAGGGTCAAATAAATCATCAACAATACGAGAACAATAAAAGCAAAACAGTAAACCAGTAAAAATAAAACAGATAAAGATCCAGTAGAGGTGACTCTGCTCAGCCAAAGGCCAGGGGCAACAAGTGGGTCTGAAGACGACTTTAAAAATGGAGAGGCTGTTCTCAGACAGCACAGGGAGGATCAATGATCCACAGCGTGGAGCTACAACCACTAAGGCTCCATCTCCTCTGGTTTCTATGAGGGACGGAGGAACGTCCAGGACCATCAGCTGACCTCAGGGCTCTGGAGGGTTGATGCACCTCAACAAGGTCAGATAAATGTTCTGGTTCCAGTCCATTCACAGACTTAAAAACTAATAAAAGAATCTAAATGAATCCTGAACCTAACCGGAAGCCAGTGAAGGGAGGAAGGCACCGGCGTTATGAGCTCAGGTTAGGAGACGAGCTGCTGCGTTCTGAACAACAGCAGACGGTGGAGTTCTGATTGGTCAATGCCGACATACAGGGATGGAGGAGTTCATTTCTGACACACCCTGTGTGTTGTTGTAACCTACATGTAGTCGGACATGGGGGCGTTGGAGACGGCCGGGGCCGGCGGGTGGAGGCTGTTCTGGCTGCCCATGCTGCTGCTGTAGCTGCAGAAGCTGTGCATGTTGGTGTGGTTGGGGTTCTGGGAGCCTATCCTCCTGGCCCGCGGGTTGAACGGGTCCTCCTCGTCGATGTCGTCGTAGTCTCGCTCCCTGGATGCAAAGTTGAAAACAATCATTGGAGAAACATCAGCGGAAATGTTTCAGCTTCAATCTCCCCAGTAGTTGAGTACAGGATGGACATCAGCTCACAGGGACTGGAAGTATTGTTATCTGGTGTCATGCAGCTGTGAGCAGGATGCTTCTTTGTGACATTAATGACATGCTGTTAATCATTCAAAAGCTCTGCTGTCCACAAAACAAATACAGAAACAGATAGTCACAAAGTCCAATAGAAAATGTGAATTTAGTTCTTTATGGTTTAAAAAAGGATTCATGATGGATCACAACCAGAGCATCAGACAGTCTTTAGCAAGACTTTACACACACACAGACACACACAGACACACACACACCTACACACACACACACACACACACACACACACAGACACACACACACAGACACACAGACACACACACACAGACACACACACACACACACAGACACACACACACAGACACACACAGACACAGACACAGACACACACACACAGACACACAGACACAGACACACACACACACACACACACACACACACAGACACACACACACACACACACAGACACACACACACACACACACACACACAGACACACACACACAGACACACACACACACACACAGACACACACACACAGACACACACACACAGACACACACACACACACAGACACACACACACACACACAGACACACACAGACACACACACACACACACACAGACACACACACACACAGACATACAGACACACACACACAGACACACACACCTACACACACACACACACACACACACACAGACACACACACACACACACACAGACACACACACACAGACACACACACACAGACACACACAGACACACAGACACACACACACACACAGACACACACACACACACACACACACACACACACACACAGACACACACACAGACACACAGACACACACACACACACACAGACACACACACACACACACACACACACACACACACACACACACACACACACACACACACACACACAGACACACACACCCACATGGTTAATTTAATTTGCTGTTGATTTTAATAGTGTAGGAAACACTATTGTTTCTCTACAAAACAATAAACTATAATAAACTACCGTCTGCTTTGGTAATATAAAAGCATTAAAGTCAATGTGTAGAAATGCAAGGATTTGTTTGTAAATTAATTATAAATGTCAGAAAATAACTGCCTATAAAAGATATATTACTGAACTGTGAACAATTAATCTTTTTTTCCTCCTTTTTTGTGTTCAGGATTTTTCGTGGAGCCACAAATCACGGCTTGAAGACACATTGAAGTCTTACTTTGTGTGACCACCTTCCCCTCACACAGATAATAAAATAAAATAAAAGTGTTTATTTCATCAGCCGTCCTCTGGATCCTGAGTTGCGACACCGACTACAGCCTAAAGCTTCGCCTTCATCTAGAAAATGTACCAGAATGCTGTTTTCAGACTATCATAGAATAACGAGATGAAGAGCTGAGAGTTACCCAGCGCTGTCTGATGATGGTCCACTCTAGTTTTATAAACTTTGAGCAGAGACCACTGGGATTCATGTGTAATCCTGTATTACTGATGAATGAGGTCAAAGCAACTACCTGATTCACATTGAACCTGTCTGGATAAAAGGAGTTGAG
Source organism: Amphiprion clarkii (assembly GCA_027123335.1). Classification (NCBI taxonomy): domain Eukaryota; kingdom Metazoa; phylum Chordata; class Actinopteri; family Pomacentridae; genus Amphiprion; species Amphiprion clarkii. Next base: position 410,781 of record CM049586.1, read on the forward strand.
GTCAGTTTGCACGGTTCATTTGGGCTAATGTGAAAGCTGGTAATCTGCACCCTCAGAGGACATGAACCCAGCATGTCAGAGCACAGAATACTGAATATTCTTTCATGACGTTGAAGCCAAATTCTACATACAAGGCAATATTTTTGAATCTTTCAAATGAGGCTGGATGGATAAATTTCTGTGGTGTCACAAACTGAGAATACACATATTTTTACTGCTTTACAGAGACAGTAGAAATGGTGAAAATCAGGTTTCTGACCTCGTTAGAATGCCCATATGGTGCTAAAATAAACAGTTGAAGCCGTTTATGAGCCCTGAAGCTGCAGTTTACTGATGACTGCCCAGCCAACTTCCAGAGTGATGCTTTCCCCATCATTACGCTTCAGAATCTGATTTTAGTTTGACAGGTTTTGCTGAATCAAATATGACAACTTTTTAGCAGTTGTGTATAGCAGGTGAGCTGGTGTGCTAAAGCTGCAGCAAGTGCAGAAGTGTGGACGGAGAAAGACTTATGGACTTTAGTGATCTACACATTCTGAAGGAGGAAAAGGTGTAGAGTTGCATCTAACTCATTTAAAGCAGGGCTGTCAAACCCATTTAAGTTCAGGTTCCACAAACAGCGATCTGATCTAAAGTTGACCAGACCAGCAAAACCGCAGCATAATGACCTAGAAATAACCACAACTCCTAATGGTTCCTTTGTTTTAGTGAAAAAAAGTACATTCTGAAAATGTTCTTTTGAATAATATTATGAATAACCTGAATTTTTTGAGAAAAATAAGTGCAATTTCAACAAAATTAATCCTCAGTTTATCATTTACACATTACAACTTATAGATCACAGCTTATTAACAAACAAAACCTTTAGTCACAGCTATCTGGAACTGAAGTATTTTACTTTATTATCAAAACAGCTTATCAAGATCTAAAAATTATATTAAATTTACAATGATTTCCTCATCTAGTGATCCTGAGCACCAAACAAACTACAGTGGGAACCATAAAGAAAGAAGGTTCAGTTACCCCCTCCCTTGTAAAGGCACTAAATTTATACATCACAGTGCTACAACTGTGATGTATAAATTTAGTTACTTTTACTGACAAATTGCACTTCATGTCATCTCTGTAATTTTTACCTTTTGCAAAGTCATCCCGCGGGAAGGATTGAAGAAGAAGGTGGGTGAAGCTTCTAAATATGGAATTTTTTTGAGCTTTTATGTGTTTAATCAATGACTGGAGAGGGACTTTAAAATGTACAAACGCACTAGTGTGGTGCTTTCAAGAGATGAACTGTGATGTTTTAAATAAATGTCAGTTTACATGAACGAAGCACACTAAAAACATATGTTTCATTCTAATATTAGCTATTTTGAGAAGGTATTTTGTTACCAAAACCCTCTGAGTTACACAACAGATTGTGCATTTGTACCCAAACATCAGGGTAAAAAAAAACCCAAAACCATTCCCACACATGCCCAGCGTGATGCAGACAGTACAGGATGTGATGAGCATAGAGATCAGTGCAGGAGCAGGAAACCAGAACAAACTGACCTGCAGGCAATCTGTCTCCAAGCCCTGGGAATGGCACACAGCATGACGGTGAAGGCACAAGCTGCCAGGATGGAGAAGAGGCAGAGGTAGAGCACACCCTCCACCCCGTCGTAGCACACCCCCACCATGGCATCCAGGTAGTCCTAAACGGGTCAAACAGAAGCTCAAAGGGACAAATGGACACGTGGTTTCTGCTTGGCATTCCTCCTCCGTGTTTGAATTCACAGCAGATGAAAGAGCACTCAGAGCATCGGTGTGTATAATCTCCAGGAAGACAAACTCTTCATTCATTTTATTTGAAGTTCAACATTATTCATGTGAACCGCAGTGCAGTCGAACTGAACCAGTCAGCCACAGCAGGAGTTTAACTCACATAGATAGGAAGAAAACGGTTTAGAGAAGTTGATCTTGTTAAATTGTAAATTCTTTCTGTTGCTTGCTCTGCTCCACTCTGTGTTTCAGGCCACTTCCTCTGAAGCTGACCTAGTTGTGGTGCTGTGAGGCCAATTAGGATGCAGAGAACAAACCTTGTTGAGCCCCCTGCAGTCCAGCAGGGCGGTCAGCTGGTGCAGACTGGCCTCCGAGGAGTTGAGCAAATGTTGGATACCCAGTAGATCTCTCTGTGGAGAGGTCACCATATCACTGAAAACACTCATTTATAAAAGAACGTTGGTCTCATGCTCCTCATAGAGAGAACTCTGCTGTGTTTTAGTGTTTGGTACCTCAGCTGTGGGAAACAGAGGCACAGCAAACTGCAGCAGGCCCTGGATCTGGATCTGCATGGTGGTCAGGGACCTCTGGAAGATGGTCAGAGGCTGCAAAACAAGAAAGGAGGTCTGAATGCATGCAGAACGAGGAGCATGCTAATGAGGTGTAGCGCTAATCTTAATGGAGTCATAAGGGCAGAGTCGTAATGGAAAAGTCTGCACAGCACAGAGAAATGAAACGCTGTCAGGATGTCTGATGGAACTACGGTGAAATGACGAGACGTACAGCTTCACTATTTTCTCTTTGGGTCACAATTGGAAGCATAATAGTGTTCATAATGGATCTTATTTTCCTGCAGCGTCATTGGTTAGTTCATTTTTAAAGGACCATCCAGAAGAATGAGGCTGAAGAAACCATAAAAAAATCTAAGCAAATAACACAATACGGCACCGAGACAAAAACTAAGTGGTCAGAACGAATTTGGTGGCTTTGTCTTGAAGATTCTGTCACATTTAGATTTAAAGGTCCCGCACCGTGACCCTTTACAGCAAATTAAAGAAAGTCTAAAAAAAAGCCAAAACACTGCAAAGATGGTTCGCTTTACCATGAGTGTTAGAAGCTTTAAGTCCTGTTCTCCTCTCTCTTTATAAACAGCTGAGCTCCTGTTGACCACACCCCATTCAGGAAGAAGACTCTCTATGTTTGTGACTGCAGGAGAAGAATAAAACAAGCGACCACAGTGCAGCTGACTGAGGTCTGAATGACTGACCAGGACTTTCTCTCTGAATAATCATTTTACTTGAAAATATCACGTTTCAGTCACAGTTTCATGATTGTTTTATTGTCTGACGACAGAAACAGAAACGAGAACAGGTTTTTGGGGAATTTGACTGTATTATAACGCAGCATTTGTGAGCACAGGGAGCAGGAGAGAAGGAAACTGATGTAAACAATGACTTAAAGTTTCCACTATTTCTGATTGTCCTTCAGCTTTACAACATCTGCAGAGCCCTGGGCATATGATCAAAGCTAGTGTTATCATTAGTCACATTAGCCGCAAAATGTGCCTATACTACGAATTTCCCTATTATAATGGGTGCAATTTCATCAACATTAAAGTAATCCACTGGGTTTTCAGTTGTGAGATGCTGGGAGTGTATAAAGGCTCTTGTGTTCAGTCTTACAGCCGACAGCAGAATATTTAGTGACCTTTGCTGAGTGTTTGAGACATTTTTGAGTTCGCAGATGCAGCTTTAAAAAGTAAATAAACCTGGTGGACTGAGAGGTGGGCTCTCATTCTGAACTGCTCACCTGGGGCAGCAAATTTTTACCTGGACAACTACCGGTGCCTCTGTTTCTACTTAGAAACTGGATAAAATTCTTCCTGGCAGCTCAACTAGCTAGATGAGGGGAGCTAGAGGAATAGCATTAGCAAGCATCTTTAAACGCTCATAACTTGTATTTTCCACTTCTAAACTTTTAAGACAGATAAAAAAAAACTCTAAAATTGGATTTTCCACATGTGGAACTTTTAAATAATTCCTTTTTCAGAGGATTATTCCAACCCTAAATATCACATAAAGTTAGATATGTGCATGTGTTACTTTTTCCTCCATTTTGATTAGTTTTACCTACTGCCTCATTATGTAGTAAAATGAACCCAATTACTAAGATGTTGGAGCATCAGAATACATTTTCAGACAGACTAAACAGCTCAGAAAAAGTTGCTAAATTAGCTTCAGCTCAGTCTGGGTGGACTTAGCTAATGATAGAAGAATGATTTTGCTAAGAAAAGTTGGTTGGTCTGGTTTGTATCCATGTTTTAAAACTCCTTCAAATTGTGCTTTTCCCCCCTGAAGTTACATATTTTCATTATAATTTAGTTTATACTGTAATTGTATGAAAAGTGACCCAAAATGCAATATTTTATCTCAATATTAAACCTCGTGTCGTCCTGCAGATCAAAACTGACCTGTTTTAATGATTGAATATGTGGAAAAAATATATTTTCACACTGAAACTTGAGAAACATTTGAAATTTTTTTGGTGGGAAAAAAGAAATATTAAATGTTAATTTTTTATGTGAATGTTATTAAAGAAAACATTAGAAGTTCAACTGATATATATGGAATTACTTTAGATATTTTTAGGATTGTTTTTGGAAGATTTTTACACAGTTTTGAAAATATTTACAAGAATTTTCTTGCCAAATTTGGGGGATTTTTTTTAAATAAAACTTTTTAGGGAAATTTTTAAGGAATTATTGGAATTTTCTTCCTGAAGGTTTTGCAAATTTTCAGAAATTTGGGGAATTTTTTTGCTGAATTTTTGGATTTTTTCCAGAAAAGGACACAATATTTTTTGGTGCCTGTAAATGAAGACAACAGGAGGGTTAAAACATTGTGCAGTTTGAATCTGTCATTGTAGCTTCATATTCTCACCACCAGGGGGCAAAATAAGCCTCCACATTCATCACAGCATTATAAATCCTCTCCTACCTGGAATCGCCAACTTCCTCCTTCTGTCTCTTCTTTTTTTAATAACGTTCAAGCATGACTATAAATGAATCAATCTGTCACATCTCCAAAGTAAAACTGTATCTTCAAAGTCATCCACCCTAACAGGAGAAGCCTGAAACCTCCTGGTCTGTGGCACAACGTTAAATAGAAACAGGATATGGTCAATTACCTCAGCTATCCATAAATGTAATTGCTTTCCTCTGCTCTGACTTTTTTTTTCTGGATCTCCATCCAGCAGCTCTGTGCTGAACATTCTAATGACCTGATCAAATCTGGCCTTTTTTCTTTTTTACTTTGTGGAGCTTGTTCTGAGCCAAATCAAGTAAAAATAGGACAGAGAGCGTACAGAGGAGGACAGCAGGAAGAGGAGGAGAAGAATAGAAAAAGCTCTGTGAGTTGATGCCCACAGCGATGAAGCAGCCGGGCAGAGGGGAGGTCTGCAGGGCATCGCTGCCGGAGAATACATGAGAGAACGAGATAAACATGAGAGAGGAAAAGCTTGTGTTTGCCCATCGCTGTGGATTCCTGTTTTACCAGCTCGCTGCTGAACTCTGCACCTGTTGGCCTTCTGCTGACTGTTGACCAGGCGGGTGAAGCTTCTCTGCCCTCTGCTGCTGCTTCTGGCTGCCGTCCTCCTCGGGGCAAGTCGGCCAGAGCAACAAAATAAGATCTGAGCTCTGCTGAGCTCCCACAAATTCACTAAACTGCTGACTGATGCCAGAGAAGTGACCTACAATCCTTCCTCTCTACGCTCCTCTGAAGAACAACCGTACAGAAGAGGAAGATTCTCCAGGTTGCTTCATCTAATCTGCAGTTTCTCTACTCCTCACTTTGGCTCCTGCAGAGTAAAACTCCCTCATCAAGCTGCTATTAGATGCTTTTTTGTTCTAAATCGCTGCATGTTCTCCAAGTGGGGAAATAGAAGACAGAAAAATAATGGTGACAGAGCCGAGGAAAGCGTCAGTTTATTCAGCTGGAGTTCTGAGGTGAATATGGGATGTAACTCACAGACAGGACTGGACAGAAAGAAAGAGTCTGACAAAGACGAAGCCTGAGGGAAGAGAAATGAACTCCTGATCAAGCACCCAGAGCACTGGAGTCAGAAGACGTCAGCATAGTTTACTGTTCAAACTGAGAAATGCGGAAGAATAAAACAGTTAGGTTGCTGAATGTAAGGGTTTTCCTGACTACATCAGTATATTTGAACAGTTTTTATGACAGATTTGTTTGTGTTTTGTAGCAGCAGTGGAGAGAAACAGGGAATGTAGAGAAAGAGATTAATGGAGTGATTGGTAAAGCGTAGTCCCCAGTCGGGAATCGAACCAGCGACCTGCTGCTCAGGGCATCTGTACTGATGCTGTTTTAACTATCTATTGTTTTATTAATTCGTCTAACTAATTATTTAGTTTTTTCTTTAATTTTTTAATCAGTTAACAAATTCTTTTTCTGTAAATTGAATTTGCCAAAACTTTACAGAGGAAAAAAAGGAGAAAATTGGAACGAAGACAAGGCTGGATACCCAACCTTCAGACATTCTGTGTCAAAAACCATCAACCATGAAGTCAGGTTAAATCACGGTTATTTATAAAGCACATTAAAAGCAATGGATGTTGTCCCAAAGTCATTTCAAACATAAAAATTAGATTAATATCTCCAGTGTACATTACCAAATATTAAGACCCTACAATATAATTTATTATACACATTTACCTAACTAATTTAAGTATTGAGTTTTAGCCCTGATAATATTCTTTACTATGCAGATTTACCTGATTTACATTTACAGGTTGAGACCCTACAGTATTATTCATTATCTGAATATTTTAATGATTGAGGTTAAGACCCTATAAAATTAGGTATTATCACATTTAACCGATTAATTTAAATAGTCAGGTTAAGACTCTAAAATATCATGAAGTTTAACCAACTAATTTAAATGTGAAAATAAGACCAGAGATTGTTATTTATTCTACAAATTTACCTGAAAAAATAATATATTAATGTTAAATGTGAAGGGAAGGCCCTACATTATTATGTTTTTATGTTTTAAGTTGATATTCCTTGGATGTTTATAACATGAAACTTTTTAAAGTTTAAACAACTTTTCACTAAGAAAATGTTGATAGTTTGACAGTAGTTTGATTTACTCTGTTAACAGCAAAAGATACTGCATTAAACTAACTTTTATTTCAAATATTAAGATTTAAAACCCGTATGATTTATTATAGAAATCTACCTGAGGTAATTGAAACATTACGATAAGAGCCTACAATAAAAGCCCACACATTCATATCGTTGTGTAAAACTTTTTAGTTCTTCTGGACAATTTTTTTTAATTATTTAAATTGTTTGTATAGGTGAAAAAAGATGCCAGTTTCCTCAGGTCAGGTATTATACGGCTCAGATACCAACACACATCCCCATTTCTTTCTTTATTTTGTTAAAGAAGTCACATTTAAGCAACCCGAGTCTAAAGAAACTGCAATCCACGTGT